>VZRW01011922.1:65787-93140 GCA_013398125.1 Aegotheles bennettii | reverse complement strand
GATTCTGTGATTAGATGTGTCCTTGGAGACACTGAAGACTAAATCAGGTACACCAACAAGCTGTGTACTACATAAGTAATCATACCCTGGAAGGAAACTGGAAACAGCCAAGCAGATTTCCTCCCACGAGGTCACTGCGCCCTCCCTCTGGGAGTTTCATTACAGCTCAGATGAAATTGTGGGAAAGGACCCACACTGCACTGCTGCTTGGCCCCTCAGCTTGAGGTGGTTCCAGTGGATGTGGGTTTTTGCCCATCCTCTTTGAGAGCTCTTCTGGACTCAGCGTGGACCTCCAGTTCTTTGCCCTGCCTCTATGCATGCCAGCCTCCACATACTTTCCTGTTTCAGTGAGGAAGCACTAGCCTTGTTTGAGAGATAGGAACACAGACCCTGTGTGATTTGCACAAGACACTGAAGAATCTCTCAGGGATTAGGAAACTGAGTGCAGAGAAATCCTCAAGTACAAACTAAATTATTGAACTCCTCTCATCTTCTGGTCAGTGCTCAGAAATGAGACTTCTGCAAAATCAATGGGAAAAGGCATTAGCCACTGGCTGCACTGGAGTCTCTAGGTGTTTTATTTAAGATTTCATTGGAACCATGGACTTATTCAGCAAGATCAGTAATAACCAGTACTGCTGCATATAATTGATCCTAAAACGTGGTCAGATGTATAATTTAAAATAATTGCATAATTTTCTTAATTTATGTTTGGTTTATAAAACGCAGCTGGATTTGTGAAAAGAAAATCCCACACAGCCCCTGCCTAGGCCTGTACAATACCAGCTGGCACTGCTGACCCTGCAGCACACCCATGTAACTCAGTTAACCTTACAATGTATATCCCCAGATGCATCACACGGCATTTCAGACTCCTGCCTTATTATTCTGCCTCAAAACCATTGCTGTTTCATTACTGGTAGGTTGAATGCTCAAATAAATTGGGCAGATAGTGGATAGCCTTTTTTCCTGACAGATGCGAAACCAGTTGCACATATCCTCTCCCCACAAAGCGTGGGCCATCTTACAAATACAAAAGCAAGTAGATAAATTTTATCACAGGAACATTTGGGGGTTTTGTAATCTCTGTAATTCTTCCTACCATGCACTGCTAAACTATAAGGTACAAAGAACAGAAAGTTTAATTTTGGGAGCAGAGGGCATGAGCTGCTCCCCTGGTGCTGGACTGGACTGTGGTGGTTTTCAGGACCCCTTTCCTGGTTGTTCTTTCATGCATGTTTTGAGCTGTAAATTCTGATTTGGTGATTGTAAGCTGAAAGTTTCAGCCTGTCCCCTGAAGCTACTGCACCAAAAATGTTCTCCTCTCTCTGATTTTCAGAATTGATGTCATCCTGGTCCCTCTTAATTAATCTGACCGTTTGTGTTGTGCTACTGCTTTCGCAGTTATGCCTATAACCGCTATTAGAACTGTGATGAATCATTTGTCTTTTCCTGGAAATGGACTTGAATCTTCTGCAGAATTGCCTCCAGTCCATTTTCTCCCTTCCTCTCCAAAAAACTGCACATGTCTCTGCTGTGCTCTGTGGATGGGAAGTGTTACTGAGTTCAGGACTGAGCTGCTCTGAGCATAAATTCTCAGAGTTGTTCTAACAAGATGTTCTCTTGAAAAACAATCATTTCCCCCACTTCAAAAAGACATGCAGTGATAACAGGAAAAATGTGAGCTCTTTGCTGTGGGTGTCCGTCCTTCAGGAGCATTTCAGCCAGGCAGGCTGAGGGCCCATTACAGCCGTAGTTGTGTAAGCAGAGTGCCGATGGTCCTAATCCAAAATGCTTCCAAGCTAATTGCCGTGTCGCTGTACTCATTAGCGTGTGGGCACTTTTCCCAGTGCATGATGCAGGGATGTGTGTGGATCTGGCCAGCTGATCCAGCTAACCACACCAGTACTTCTCTGCTCTGCTTTCTCATTGCCAGTGATGCTGGCCTCAAGCCGCCAAACTTGAGAGCTCTGTTCACAGTTTCTCCACCACCCCAACATCGCCTCCTGCACAGGGACCTGCAAAGCTGCTGCACAGATCCTCGTCATCCCCAGCTTCTGTCATGATGCCCGTCAAATGAGTCCTCCTGGGACCCGGGAGGCAGGTGGCCATGGAAGGTCCCTGCTGCGCTTGTTTGACCCTGTTATTAACAGCAAGAGACACTTGAGAACTTACCTAGGAGCGTGCAGACTAGCCAGGGAAATGTTCTCTCCTGTTACTGTCCCTAAAAACATGCATGTTACTGTAAGCTGTGGCAGCAATAGAAAATAAATGAGTGTATGTTTACCTAAAAGGCCAGTTCTATGCCTATCTGAGATGGAGAACAGCTTCCGAAGATTCATTTTCCCTCCTTTTGTGGTTTCCTCCTGCTATGACAGCTGCTCTGTTTATCTCTTGTTTTTTTCATACTTCTAATTTACTTGCTCAGAAAAATATCTGCAAGCAGTTAAATGGTGCTAATATATATCCACCAAGGAATGCTGTAAAGTTTTTAAATGGTGATTGGGTGTTTGGCAGGCAGAAGGCAAATTGCTCTGTCTTTCCATGATCTCACACATCACATAAGGGTGAACAAGGGATTTTCTAAACTGCAAAGTCCCAGTGCTGCTGTCATTTGGCTCCAATGCTGGAGCCATACATTGAACAGCTCCTATTTTTATTGGAAATATTTCACTACAGTAAAAGGGGGTTGAAAACCAGAATACCATCCAGTTTCTCAGCCCCAGAGGTGGTATTCTCCAGGTCAGGGTTGAGCAGCTCTCGAGGATGCTACGGTTGGGGAAGTTTGCACTGCTGCACTGGGTGGATGAAATTCACCCCTTAACACAGGATTTAGTTAGGATATGATTAGCACCAAGGTCTTATATTTTCCCTTTTTACTGAGCTGTGTTCCACCCTGCAGGGACAGAAGCTATCATTCTTCAGTGTCTTCATCTTGGTAGTTTAAGAAAAAAACCACATTAATAATACATATAAATAAATAACTTCTCTGTGTTGTATACACCAGAAAGATACTGCCACAGAGACTGTCGTATCCTTGCTGTCACCTGTGCTGCTGAGTATCACACACACTCAAGCATCCTCAGGGCCAATAAACAGGAAAATGCAACACATGGCATTCTTTCATGTGCTTTCTGGTTTTAGCTGCTTCCACACAGAGTGCTTTCTCTTCATTTTTAACCTGCACTGAAATACACTAGCAAGGAGTTGGGGAATAGTGGCTGTGTTTCAGTGGTTGTGGCTGCAACAGCTCTATGTTGATGCTGAGTGTATGTTTACATTAATCATAATGACACATAACACTCATGTCTACAAAGAATCACATCTAAATTAGTCCAATGCATACAAAACCAAGGGAATTACTCATCGTGCACAGGGTTAAGCACACACATATCTGTGCAGAAGCAGGACCTGACTGGCAGACTGCAGGGCGAGTTGCTCTTGCAGGCTGTGTGGTGATGCTGAATCAGTGCACCCTGTCCCTCTGCGGGCCCCACCGGAGCTCCTCCAATGTGGTTTTGCTGTACAGAGAGCAACCTGCTCCAAGAGCCTTGGTGTGGGTTTCACATCCAGCATGGTGTGAGTGACAGCCCAGTCCAGCCCAGCCCAGCTGATCTCCCACCACAAAGGCTGTATCCCAAGGAGTGCAGCTGCCCCACTGCCAAGGACAAAGGAGACCTTTCTGCTGCTTCCAAAAATCCCTGTCTCCGGAGCACACCCAGCATCCCATTTGCTACAACTTTATAATCCACATGGAGTTAAATCTGCTTCACCAATTTCTGATCTGGAGCCATAAAGAGTAGCAGCCTGGGATGTGGAAGCTTGCTAAGAAACCTTTTCTTGCTGCAGAGGGGAGAGGATGAGAAGGGGGAATGTCAGATCAGATATTAATTCCTGACATTTGCCTAAAAGTGATTTCTCAGAAGGAGATAAAAAAGAACTTGTTTTGTCTCNTTTTTTTTTAGGGGGGTTGGGGAGAAGTAATCTGGTACATAATGTTCCAAGTTACCAGCATCTCATATTGTGTTTTGCTTCATCCACTCTAAATATCATCTCTTTCTGCAGTCTGGCTTGACCTATTCCCTTAGATTATCTCATTTTGCTGTGTACAAATGTAGCTGTGGCTTTACCCAAAATTACAAAGGAAATAACATGAAAACGGATTATTCAAGCCAGAGTGACCAGAAACTGAAGTTTTTCTTTAGTTTGTAAACACAAGTTTCCCCATAAGTACCTTTGGTACTAGAAAGCCAGTTTATTCAAGTTAAATATTAAATGTGGGTCAGGATTCATCAAAAGACATTCTCAGCTTTTGGTGCATGGCTGTCCCTATAGATGTCTAGTGAAACACATCAGGATGTGCCAAAACCCTATTGAAAATATCCAGAATTTGGGGCTAAGTGGCTTTTGTGCCCTTGCTACTTGAGTCTAAAAGGAAACATAGATCGCAGCTTTTAGCTTTGCAAATCAGTCACTGTGTAGGTACCTTTAGCAGACAGGGTATAGAAAACCCTGAAAGATTGGATGCTCAGTTGTAGTGTACAGTAGCTATCGTAGTACCACACTATACAATCTCTAGTATCACTGACACATACTGCCTAACCCCATGCTGCCGTGTTTCCAAGGAGATATCACATTAGAATCTCTTAGGAGTTTGAAACCTGCTCCATCTGACATGTTATTTAATATTTCTAATAATAAAGATTTGTGAAACTACCAATTTCTGGTCAAAATTCTTTCAGGTCACAGACCAACAACCCTTGCACATGGATGGGAGTTTTGGTGTTTACATGTTAAAAGATGTCAAGAAATCTGGGAGAAACTGGAGAAGATAACTTCAAAATGCTTTGAGTTTAGAAAGGCAACATGTAGTGAGAGGCTTGAGCCTACTGCTTGGTTTGTGAGGGGTAGGAATGAGCAGAGATGGTCAGAAAAATCAGGGAAACTAATTTGTTCTCCAAGAACATGTGTCCATGAAAAATGAAAATGTTTTGTGAAGGCAGCACTTAGCTCATCATCTGTTTTGGAGGGGAAAAGGATAAAACATTTACTTTTGTTGTATAAAATTAAGTTTTTTCTTTCTCAGTAGTGACACTACATTGAATAGTGATGAGCACAGAATACACAAGGGACATACCCCGGGCAGGTTAGAGAAGCAAACTCCTCCCCTGAGCCCATGGGAGAGAGTTGAGTAGAGCAGCAGTGCTCACCTTCATGCCCTGAGATCCTCATTCATTTTTCCGCCTCAAGTAAGTCCTTAGTTTGGCCTAGATTTTGACCCCAAATCCCAATAAAACACCAATAAGTACTCAGAGCTCCTCTTATCCATTGTTACATTACCTCCCTGGGGACCAGTCTGGCACACAAGAGGTAATCACCTAAATTTGTAGCCAGAGACATTTAATTTTAAAACTTTCTAATTATAAGGATAATTAAAGAATTTTTAAGACAAGGCCAGAGGAACATCCATCAAGGACGGTCTGGATGTCTTACAGCCTGCTTTCACACCTTCTGGTTTGGTCGGACGGCTGCAGCAGGCTCAGGTCTGGGCTTAGCACCCTGCCTCACCAGCTGTGCTGTGTGAGGCTTTTTCTGACGAGGAAGACAGGAGGCTGCCCAGGTGTGAGAATGTTAAAAGCAAATATAAACTCATATCATGAATGACAGAGCTGAATCTCTTCCCATCCATGCCAAAACCACTTGGGTGCCACCCCATTAACTTTAATTTTACTCTCACTTCATGCTGGAGAACAGGACTGGGTCATGGATGATGACTGCAGAATTTTGCTGCCTGTAGTAAAGGCTTTGGGCTGCATGTTTTTGCTTTCCAGTCTCGTGAGAGCCTCTCATGTGAATTACCATTGCTCTCCAATGAGCAATGTAGGTCATACCTGATAAATTTGCTTACTGGATTAGTGGACAAGGGGGAAACAGTAGGCATGGTTCATCCAGCTGTCGGGTGCATTTAATACGGCACTGCACTAGAGATTGATTTGCAAGGTCAGAAAGCACGGCACAGAATAGGCAGAAAAATTCTGAAAGGGATTAAAAAATGGCTTAAGGGCAGAGAAAAGGCAGTGTCATTAACAGGGAAGATTTTAAGCAAGTTATTTTTATTACTGGACTCCTTTTTTTTTGCTGCTGGTTCTCCTGAGGAAAGTACTGAGAAAATAATGAAGAAGGAGAATGTTCTAGCCTGAAAGAATGCAAAGGGTTCAAACACAGAGCTGAGGTGCTTCCGGCATGATCCTCTCCATCCTAAGGAATGGGGCACTGATTTATGTCAGAGGCTGCTTTGACCCAGAAAGCAGAAGTTGATGAGCAAATGAGTCAGTCTGCTTCTGCAGGATCCTGGGGTTCTGCTCACGCATAGGGAGCCACAGAAGAACTGAGGTTTCCTCTTCGCTTTCATCTTCTCCCTGGGCTTCCCTGCTGTTTGAAAAAGATATTTAAGCCCTTGGTTTCAATTCACTCAATAAGTAATCCTTCCTTCCAGCTTGGGAAGGGCTTGTCTGTGTCACTTGTGTGGCCGAGCTGGGCAGCGCTGAAGTGCAGAACAGTTTGGGAAGACCCTACAGAGCTCCAACTCCCCCTCTTCGTAAGAGTCTTTGAAAAGTTGGTTATCATCTGTCACTTCAAACATACCCTGGCTATAACCCTCTTCGAGGAGTTGAGACCTTCTTGGTTTGAGAAAAAACACAGGCAAAGTGAAAATGCACGTTCTCTGCAGTGCCATCTTTCCTGATACCACTTTCAGATCAACTTCTGCATGAAATGGCTAGGAGGCCTAAGGCCTCCTAAGGCTGAGACGGCATTGCTTCTGGAAACGTAGGGCTGATTTTTTCCTGCTTCTTCCTGGTTTTAGATTTAACAAATTTTCTTTTTTTAGCTATATGCTAAGTAATATTAAACTGTAACGAGAGAGAATAATTTTAAAAAATAACTTAAAACAGCCAAGAGTTATAAAAATAACAAATCCTGTGGGTAGTATACAAAAGACTTTCTATCTTACTGACTGATTAGAAGGCTCATTTAATTGTCTGTATGCAATTTTGTATCACCAATTCCTGACATTCAGAAATGTTGAGATTTTAAAATTAACAGGTTCACATCACTTTTATTTGCCTTTTGGCTGATTTTGGGACCTCAACCCTGCAGGTTCCATTGTTCCAATGTAAGGATTTTTCTTCTGAAAAGTTGAGGAAAAGAAGTTTTTTTAACTCTTAAAAGCAAGCTGATATTCGTTCATGTTCACTGGGTTTCAAGAACTGTGGTCTTAAAATATTGCATGTGTTGAGCATGCCACAAAGGCTATAAGGAATTGCAGGAGTAAATTGTTTTCAAAATAAAGAAATTACACAGATTTTCATTTCAAAAACTCCCTTTTTCAGTATTGATACATTTCCCCCAGGAACAGGACTGACTGTCTGCTGCTGGGCTCTCACTTGGCCAGTGGTGCAGAGTGGACAGAGCCTGGTAGGAAAAACAGACCACACAACAAGATTTTCTAAGGGCTGTGTCCTGGAGGATTTAGAACCTTGATTTCACAGTCTCCTGAATACACTGGAAAGGGTTTCATTGCCCTTTAATGATTCAGGTACACCCATCACTGCCTGTCATACACACTGGGAAAGTGCTCCATTTCTTTACAGTAGATTTCTAGGTATTCAAAGGGTATTGCCACCCCCATCCCTGTCCACATCTCCCGTGAGCGTTCCCTGCAAGCCTGGGCTGGATTCTCTCAGCTGCTACACAGATGGGGCCAGGAGATGGACCCCAGGGAGAACTAGGCTCCCTAGGGAAGATGACCTGAGGTGCACGGTGCTGGCAAAGCTACAGCATAGGAGCTGGACCACTGTCACAGCACTGGTTCCTGAGGCAGAGGACTGAAGATCTGTGTGGCTGTTGCCTTTGGGGAAAGGGATTTCAGGAGCACTGGTGTGGCAGAGTATATTTCTAGAGACCAGGTCTGCCCAGGGTCCTGCTAATTGCAACTGATATCTCAGGTATTAAGCAGAACTGGGAGTCAACCAGTTTGCCTCCCTGTTTTTTCCTTGTAGCTGAAGACATGTACGTTAGCCTGCAGTGAAGAGCAGTTTACAGAAGCAGTCCCGGTAGCAGTTAAATTGTCCATAGCCAAACTTTCTTTAACAGTTTATCATCCCCATTTAAGAGACGAGGTCCCACTTGACCAGACAAGCACAGTGCCTGCAAGCTCTAAAGCTGTGTAAAAGTGACACAACAGGGACAGAGCTGTCTTCTCAACCCTGGTACCAAACACAGCCATGGCTGTAACTGAGTTTTACATATACTGGCATTGTTTAATAACTGTGCTCAGGCCAAGCTCCCCTTGAGTAAGAGCAGCCAGATGGACATCATAAATCAGTTGGAAAACTCTGGGCCAAACTCCACACTTGGACTGGTTCAAACAGCTCCATTTAATGTCACAAATGGGATTTGTGCAAAAGGAGCCCACAGCAGAATTTGGCCTTTCACGTTTGTTTAGTTTAAGAAATTTGGACAGTAAAGGCCTGCTTATATTCTGGCTAGCAGGCTGGATATTACAGCACTCGAATAGTAGGAAGCCCAGACAGATGGTTACATGAATCACAGCAAGGCAGGTCTGATTATCTTGATATTTTCCATGTGATGAAGTGGAGGGACATGGTGCCATATGGTGGAATATGGCTGAGGGACCCTTAGCAGCTGGGCGGGATGTCAGTGCTTTTGAAGGCAAGTGGCAGAGTATAACACCCACCCTGGTGATGAGGAGGACGCATGAAGAAGGGGCAGCTTTCTGGGACAGCTGTATCCTGATGGGAGGACAGGAGAGTAAAACAGGACAGGTTCTTCTGTGCAAAAGCACCTCAGGATGCAAAGAAACAGGGAATGGCAAGGTAAGTGTGTGAGGGTGAAGAAAGAGAGAGGAAAGAGATTTTGCATGGAGGAGGATGGAAGCCAGCAGCTTCTGTGGGGCTGAGCATCTACAAGAAAGTGCATAAGAGATCAGGAGAGCAGTGCTGACAATGGGGAACACCTCTGCTCTCTGTTTCCAAAGGTTGGTGTTGTTTTGCTGGACCTCACAGTTATTTCTTACAGGTTATCTTGGAATAGAAACAGCTTATGGTTTGTTGCTCTGTCTTATTCTGAGGGCTGCAGAAAAAAGGAAATTGCATAAAAGGAGTGCATTTCCACAGACGTCTAAGAGATGTTTTTAAAAGTGAACATGTGCACAGAGGTCATTTAGAGCCACTTCACTTTCATAAGCTGTTGGCTGGCATTGCTCATCTGAGGCTTTCCATTCTGTGTGTAGCAAATCTATTTGCAGAATATCATATTAAAAAAAAAAATGTTACCTAAAAACAAGGACATTTATTTTTCTAAGGTAATCAAAGGGTACAGCGGGTTTATTCTTTTGAACCCAAACAACAAGAACTCTCCAGCAGACAGTGCCCAGGGCCAGATGTGCACCAGAGAATTGATTGCCAATTGCGTGGAGCATCAAAAAGATGCCACAGTACTCCAAAACCCACCAAAAGTAGCTCTGCCCTCCCATCAACAGTGAATCCAGAGCAGTGCTAAAAAACACATTCAGCAGTTAAAAAAGATTTTAGCAGCAACTCCTTGGTTAAAAAGGGAGCAAGGGTCTGGTCTCCAGGGCCTGGGCAGCCAAGAGGGGTGGTGGGGTCACACGGCGCAGAGTTGTGCTGCATGCATCATGGCTTGACCAGAGTTTGCCAGAGTGGACTGTTTGGGTTTTTTTTGCAGGGGTTGGCAGGAAAACCTCACGTGTTCAAATTGGGGAAGTGTTGTAAATGTTGTTTGGGTCCAGTCAGGGAAATGAGGAATGAGCTTTCTTTTGTTTGGGTTCTGTGGTTAGCTTGCTGAAGCCTATGGCTGGCTGTATATTTAGCAGACCTCAAAAATAAGGCTAGATACATCAGTGAGCAAGTGGAAAAGTACCAGGGAGAAAGCATGCAAAAGCTGTCTGGGAGATAGCACACGGGCTGGCTGGACTGCAGAATGGGCACACTACAGCCCCATGGCGCTGGATCTGGCTGGGGACACAAACCCCACAGGACACTGTGTGCAATCCCTGGTGATGCTGGGTCAATGACCCTCTGCCCTGAGGACAGAAGCGTCGCGGCTGCCAGGAGTCAGCCCAACCTGGCAGGACAGACCGGAAAGGCAGCATTGGAAACACTTTCAGGGGCAAAATATCAATAACTTGAGCTGTAAGGAAATAGCAGAGTAGATAACTCTAGCTGGCAGTAACTGGGACGAATAGTTTCAAACCAAGTGCCTAACTTTACACAATTCACCTGTAATCTGGCATGCAGGTAGTTGCTCTGATTTATTGTCATCAACTGATGTCCAGCAGCACAATTCCAGAGTGAAGCCATAATTTCCACCTTTTTTATAACTGTGTGCCTCTCTGTCAAGGCTACTGGGAGTACACGTGCAGACAGTGCAGTGACAATTTTTATGATTTTCAGAGTGGAGTGACATGTTGCACTTTCATTCTAAGAATAGATGACAACTGTACCTTATTGCTGTAAAGTCATTGTCCTATAAAAGAGCTGATTGCCTTCTGCGTGCTGAGGACATAGCAAATGTCTCTTTTTTTGTTGTTAGAAGATCAGATGGACAGATTACACAACAGAGGAACTGGGTCCTTTTCACGGAGAAGTAGCTGTGTGCAGTAAATTATGGCCTTTTGAATCAGCAGATGGCTTCATCAAGAAATATGGAGTACATTTGCAGGGACATAAAAGTTCCAGTGCTCAGCTAACCTCTACTAGAAGTAGTTAATAAGAGAGGCCCAAGGGAATGGAAGTGGTGAGGAGCAACCTCATTATGCTCCTGAGGTGCAGCTCATGTCACGACACACAGCGCAAAGGTAGGAATGATTAACCATGGTTGTCAAAAAAGCAGGATTTAGAGTGAGAAAAGGGAATTGATATCAGATTTAGTGTCTGAGGCACTTCATGGAATGACTCTGGCAGTTTGTTAGCCACATCAACATATGATTTCTTACACAGAGAGGAAATGTTCATCTCTGCTTGACATGCCAACACAGGTAGCAGAGACAAGAAAAAGGACCAGTTTGCCTCATCTGGCCTCCTTTTGCAAATGTCTTCACTTTCAGTACTTTGTAGCTTCCATCTTCTCTGCATAGTTCAGAAACACCTCCAGATAAACCCCGCATTCAGAGGCCACACCACAAAATCGAGTGCCAGCAGAGACCTGGCACATGGCAGAGCCTGAAACTGGTGGCCGGTCCTCTGCTGCTGCCATTGCCAGCAAAGGCGCATCAGGAGGCGGAGGTCTCCTCCCTGATTGCCTCTGAGCTCAGGGACAGGCATTCGAGGGATTTCGACACACTTCCAGCCAACAGGGTCTTTATGCAAGACAGCTGCCTGGATGGGCTGTGCAAAGCCAAGCTCTGGGAAGCAGGACTGGAATAATTCCCTGGAAAGCAATGCAGGCTTGCTGCTTCACTGGAATTGCTACGGCTGCAGTACAAAACCGTGCGTGCTGGGAGCGAACAGCGATTACCCAATTTCAAAGCAGAGGTCACTGTTATTACTGCCAGGGATTCTCTCTGGCCACAGATGATGCAGTGAAAAGATAATGTCCACCCACCCCACAAGCCCAGCTTGCAGAGCACAGCTTCAGAGGTTTGATTTTTAAGATGCTTACCCTTACCTGGGGACTGTAGTAGCTGTTTCCCAGTCAGGCTGCTCTCTTGCTTGCCCTGACTTGTATGCTGGGCTCATCTTAAACCTGCAGAGAGAAGGTTGGGGGGGTTTATGAAGATCACACCGTTTGGATGTCATGGCTGCAGACATCTCCAGTCTCTGCGGGCTGCAGGAGGGTGGGATGTACATTCTCTTCCCGGCTGGAAGCAGAGACCACCTGTTTGACTCCTGATGCATCTGTCTGTGGTGCGGTCGAGCAAAAGGAACATGTGAGGGTTTGCTGGGAGAGCGGGTCGGGAGCTTGCTCACCAGGACTGTGCTGTCCTCATGGGTGGCCAGAGCCCTCAGCTGAAAACCATGGGGGGAAACTGGTACAGGCGGTGGGTAGGAAAGTAACTAAAGTGTCCAGGCAGGTGTCTGTGCACATGAATGTGTGTCTGTGCGAGGGGCTGAGGAAGCTTGCAGAATCAGAAATACATACAAGCAAACCCTCCAGGACATGCAGAAGACATTATAGCACCTTTGATTTACCCTAAAGGAGACTTTCCTGTTATGTCATGGGGAAAAGAAACATGTTGTTACTGGTCTATGGTAATCAAAAAATTGTCAATCCACCACTGTAGAAATACCAAATGAGTTGGTATAGTGTGATACTGAGTTTTGACAGATGAAGAGAGTTGAGGTGAGAAATGCATGAACACACCATGCTAAGGAGCAGTCACACCTAGGAAGGACAAAGGAAGAACTTCCGTCTTTTCTCATGGTGGAAGGTGGGAAGCTCGCTACGGACAAGCACAGGCAGAGACATCATTTGCAATCAGCTTGCTTGTGGATGACAACAATCATACACAACTAGAAAATACGCATTTCATTAGTCTGCATGTAAATACTGTCTATTTTATTTTCCGCATTTGCAGGTTCATCACATGTCTTTTCATTCACAATTTCAACATGGGATAAAATTGCTCCACAAATATTAGGCCCCACTGTCAAAATTCTTAGTTTTTACATAAGAAGGTAGGCAGTCAATAGTAATGACTGTCTCCAAAGCCAGTTTAAGCAGCAGAAAGCTTATGGAAGGGGGTTGAGTTTATATTTTCATTTGAGACACAATCTTGTCTAATAAAAGTAAGTTTCTAGAGGCCCAGATTTATAGAAATATGTTTTATTTGTTATGTTGTGAGATCATTTCCCCCAACATCCAGTCCTGAGATGGGAAGGGGCTTACCCACAGCATCACTTGTCTGGACCGTTCCTGCAGGTCTCCAGGATGGTGACTGCAGCATTGTTGGAAAGGGTGCAAAATAATTGAGAGTCCTGTCCATTGCAACACAATAGAATGCTCGATATTTTGGTTCTTCTTGAAGATTAGCCAAGACAACCAATCAGACAGTGCACAGATTTTTGCAACTTCTACCTCTGCAGCTGAATTTTATGAATTAAACTGTACTTTAGCAGATTTCTTAACTGAAGTGGTCTTTAGAATTCAAAACATTTTAAATCTTGACCTGCTTGGGCTGTTTTTTTTTGTTTTTAATAATGGGTTTAGTGAGTTAGATTTCCCTCAGACTTGAGCCTGATCCTCCCCAGTTACAAGCCCTTCCCTGGATACCACCCCTCTATTTTCAGCTGGCTACCACTACTTCTCATTCTGCTGCTTCTGACTGTAGCACTGTAAATTGAACTCACTTAGGAGAGCGCTACGACTTCAGAACAGAAAACAGTTTTGAGATAATTTGGTGGCTGACTCAGCAGTTTTCTCCAGAATTTAATTTAGAGACAGGGTCTGAACTCCCCATGCCCAAGGTATTGAGAAGTCACAACCCTCTCAAAGGTGACTCACTTCGCATTGCAGAGAAGCCCCAAGTCTGCCCATCTGGGCACGTGGGATGGTGACTAGGGTGAAATGCAGTCTCTCTGACAGTGCAGCAAACTCAGTTGAAATGTTTCTGGGCCAAACATACAGAAGTGCTGAATTGCAGACAGCTGTTGTCCGTGCCCACAGGATGACTGACATAAAATATTGGTTTAGTACTGACTTGTCTGTAGTGAAAATCCCACAATGAGGAAAAGAAATGAATTGTTTCTGTCCCAATGTTTGGTGTGATTATTGCTGTGGTGCTGTGCAGCAGTGGCTCTTGACTCTCCTTGTCAAATGGATGCCACAAATGCTAAATCAAGTAACATTATCTCTCACATCTTGGCTATTGTAGTACCAGATCAAAAGATTTATATCCTGATCAATGTAAAGTAGTTACAGCTTGTCTCTGCTGAGGAAAAAGTCACAAGTGGAATTTGATGTAATTAGAAAAATTTCTTTCTCCTTAAATCAAAACCTGTTCGTTATCGTTATTTAATTCAACCTACCTCCTCTCCTTACCATCAGCTGCTCAGAGATGTCTACTCAGTTTTCAGCGAGTAAAATAAATCTATCAAGTCCCACCAGCATTTTCATGTTATCAAGGCAAAAATAGAGACTTTATCAGAAGAAATTAAACTTCAGACATATCAGAAATAGGAGCCAAATATGAGCCACCTTCCAAAAAAACAGTTCATTTTTATGTTATATACCAAATACACATCTTTCATCTCAATCAAACACATTTGTAAGATTTCCAAGGACAAAACATGTATACATACATACATACACACACTCCCCACTCATAGATATATGAAAATGCAATTTATTTACTTGTCTCTGTCAGTTCTCTATTATGTATGTATGAGTTTATTTTCAAGCCTGCTCTCCCCGCAGTCAGTAGTAAACTATGCAGATATAGCTAAGTACTCCCAAAGTGATCAAAAACTCTGCAGAGAGAAATTTTTCAGGATGGAGACAATATATTTAAACCTCAGAAGCCTCCATGCATATGCATGTTGCATTTTCAGAAATGTACATACACCTAAAAAGAATCAGAAGGGTATAAAGGTTAAGGCTGAAAATATAATTGAAACATTTTGACTAGTCTTTTCCAATTTGTCAACATACAAATGTCCTGATTGTCACCCTTTTCACCTTTTCCCTTGCAGGGAATCTGGGACAATAATTTAAATAATGGAAGTAAATAGAAAATCTGAAAGAAACCAGTGTAGCAAATCACTCCCAAATCTTTTCCCTGCCCAAGCACCATGTTTTCCAATTGGCAAAGACTGATTAAAAGCCATGGCTCTCTGCTAAATTGTGGTAAGCCGTGGCATGGTGGTAAACCACAGCTCTGCATACATAAAGCTCTTGAAGCCATTACTGCATTGGCATCACTCATGCATTTTACAAGTATTAGATCTGTGATGCAAGTTATGAGAGAAATCTTTTTTAGTTTCTGAAAGTAATAAACATCTGGGGGAAAGGATGACCTTCTCATGGAGAATTAATGGTAAAATAAGCAAACAGCCTAAACCATATGGAAAAATAACACAGCTCCCTTGCATATGTGCTCTGCATTATAGGAAATGCGTATATGCATAGAAAATGATTGGGCAGGTATGAAGCAAATGTGTCCCTCCCTTCCACATTCATGTAACATTAAGATTGAAAATACAATAATGAAAATTCATGAGGGCAGTGGAATTATATGCAATAAGCCACATGTGTTTCTAAATAAAAGATCTTGCCAGACAGTCTTGATTACATTTTATGATAGAGTCTTACCATTACTGGACAAAGGCAATGACGTAAAGGAAATATTCTGGGATTTTAGTAAAGCAAATGATAGGGTATCTCACACCAAAGAATAATAATCAAAACTAGCCTGGAAATGAACATTGCTGCATGGATTGAAAACTGGCTGGAGAGCTACAAACAAAAGGCTATGAAGGATAACAAAACATGTAGGAGAGAAGCCTCATCAGGGACCAGACTGACTGGCCTTTGATTCATTCTTACAGAAAAATTGGGTCTAACAGCCAAGACCAGGGTATCCACCCTACAGACCAGGGCAATATAGTGCCCAGAATGAAGTATCTGGCCTACAGCCTGCTTTCTGCTGCCAGTTATCCTCAATGTCCCCCAGGCACAGGCAGGATGTGAGCACTGCTGAGAACAAATGACTAATGCTAGCAGCTATTCATAAAGATGAACAAACAATAAATTGGGATGAAACAAGGGAAAATACATTTTTTTATGCCTAGGAAAATATTCATTGCTCTACATAATGGCAGAAAACAAAAAGGAAGATGTCATTGTGCTGAAAGAAAACCTTAACTTTGAAATCGAGTGAAACCAAAGTTCTCAGAGGCCTTTGGGTATCACCACCCCTATCATCCCTCATGCAGGGCAGCTAAAACACCAGTGACTTTATATCGGCTGCATTTATTCTATGAGCTGCACTTCATTTTTTGTTTTATATTTATTACCATCCTGTGAAACCTTCTAGGGTATTGTGAGAATATGAGCTTTTACTCCAATAACTCTTTGCTACCACTCAGAAATGAACACTGCAAATTTACTGGTCAATATGAAAATGCGCACAGTGGCTGATACAATGTCACAGTCTGAGACCTGTAAATTTATAATGCTTTATGCAGGGAGATGAGTGGCATTTCAGCCAGAAAGCTCCTGGTTGAGATGATTCCCACTTGACAACAGCAACAACCAGTAGACAAAATCCACATGTTAAATATATAGGCCAGACAGAAAATCAGGTTTTTAATGGAAATCCTTCCACGATGTCATTTAGGTATTAAATTAGGATACTATTATTCCCTAACATGGCATTTATTTTACTGCCATACTTCATAGTACTCAAAGCCCTGAGTAAAAGTAGGAGCTTTCAGTAATCAGCCTTGCTCTGATTGCCAGCCTTTCAGTGCAACTCTCTGGAAGGGTAAATCATTGTTATCCCCATTGTTATGCACATTATTAATTAGCTATTGCTCATATGCCAATTACACATCAATCTATATACGCCAATTAAGCAGCAAAGCAACCAAAGCCACAGGCTGGCAAGTCAAGCTCTCCTTTGTTCCCACAGTCTCTAAGACACTGAACTTGAAGAAATACCTTTTTGGGTTGGGTTAGGCAGCAGAGGAAGGCACAACTGAAGACACTTGCCTGCCTCACTGAGTGCGGTTTGATCTATAGTGAGCAGCAAGTTACAACTTAAAGAGCTGACATTAATCCTTTAGGTGAAGACTTAGGAGGCCCAGGAGCAGCTCCTGTGATTTGCAAACCACCACATCACCTAGCGAAGCACCCACCAAATTTACCGCAAAGACCTGCAAGGCTGCAGTGCAACTTTGCATCTGCTCTCAAGGCCTTCTCCCACTCACCCAGACCTGAAAATGGATTTTAAATGAAAGGCATCTTTCACCGGGTGTAAGGAGCTCTTCACGTTGCTGGAGTGGTCTAAAGGGCTTGGCAGCAGATGGGAAGCAGCAAGGCTGCTGTGTTTTGGGACCTCGGTGGTGAAGCAGCCAGGGCTCTGGAATTTGCAGTGTAAACTATTCACAAAATGTGATGGGGGATTTTTATTATCCTGCCAATAGAAACATTTGAACTTTTTGAATGGGAAAGCTCTTGCACTGATGTAATTCAGAGGGTTTCCACTGATAACACTGGAAGTATGCGAACATACATCAAGAGCGGTCCTGGCACCAGTTCCTTCTCAAACATGTTGCTGCCCTAGAGTCTTCATTAACATCAGATTATAAGTCTCTCTTAAAGAAATATAATTTGTGAGCATCTCACGTGTGAATGCAGAGTTGGAGGTTTCCTGGGCCATTTTTAATGGTTTTGCATTCAGTTGGAGGAGAAGGAAAGGTAAGCTATGAAAGGCCACGGCTGCTGACAACTTTGTCTGTGAAATAGCCTTCATCTGGCAGCATTTCACTTTTCATCATTGATCCAGTGAGGTAACTGTAAAATTACAGCATCCAAATAACATTGCAAAGCATTCAATAAAGCACAAGGCCAGAATATATTGTAGAGTAAGTGGATAAAGTGACATCAGTGTCAGCTCAACCTTTTGAAACCAGCAGAATTGTTCTGAGGACATAAAAATATGTGCCATTATGTCATACTGCAAAGCATTAAAAATCCTGCAAAACCTAGACTGTACATTTATATGCATTTTAATTTTAGTTCATCGAAATGGACTTTTTGCTGCCTTGGTTACTGAAATTGGCTTGGTTAGCACATGACTTCGCCAAAACCCATAATTCACTCATTCTTCATGACAGGCCTCTTGGGATCAACAGTTTCCACTGACCTGTAAGTCTTCGAGCCAACAGCAAACCTCTTTAGTGCAGAATTAAGCTGTGAACCTTGAACAGCAGCAGAATCAACATGACAGCTCTATGATTACTATTTCAGGTTTCTTTTTAATAAATGTACAGTCCTCCTCCTGACACTAATTTTAGCCTGGTGGGATTTTTTATTATTATTTTTGCAGCCAAGTACACATCCTCACAGCCAACTATGTTTTGAGAACTGCAAATACATCAGATGTGAAGCTAGTAGGCTTGCACGTCATCCCAAGAAGATGGTCCCTGGGCATCTAATTGTGATTATCTGTGCTATGTCTTTTATTTCACCTCAGGCCTGCTGTTAGGCCCAACTAATCCAAATGACATTTAAATAAGTGTAAGGTGTTCCTGTATTCAAGGCTTGTGCGAAGTATTGTAATGTGTGGTAATACTATATTGCTGTTGCTGTGTTTTATGATGACCACCTATCTGACCCCATGCCCTGAGGGTCTTCTGGAGGGAAAGACCCCCTGAAACTAGATCATCTAAGTGCAATATTTAAAAGCATCTTGGAAAAACAAAAAGTCATGTTCTTTTAATAAAAAAGCATGGCTTTCAGGGAAACCACTTGAATATGCCTCACATTAATTAGGCTTTCTTCCCCACTCTACCCTTGTAACAGTTATAATTAATGCGTGCACAATATTTATGTCGCTATTTTTAGGTTGAAGGAAGATCCAGTTGTTCCTTTGCCAAGCTGACACTGTTCCCTGCTTGCTAGGGTGGGAAGGCAAAGCAGTCCAGAGGTCTCCTGTCCTCCCCATCCAGGTCACTGGCCCACTGTGCACCTATAACGATCTCCAGGATGGCAACCCAGCCAAGCCCATGCTGTGGACACTCAGGTCTGTGTCCACGACACCCCTGCCTCCTCCTTGTCCCCTTGTGCTGCATGTGGCATTTCTTGACTTGGCAGCACTGTGGCTGCCAGCTCTGTATCTCCTCTGTCCTGCAACTCCATCCCACTCTTTCAGGTTCTCTCCTGCTGCTCTTATGCCCAAATTTCTGAGCATTCATGGCAATGAACTTTTTCACTTGTCCAGCATCCTGAAGGAATTTTTTCCCCAAAATAGGTTAACCAGGTTTTTTTCAGATTACTTTTTCCCTACTTTGTGATCTAAAAAATTTGAATTTTTAACAAAGTTTTCAAAACAATTTTTATTTTGAAGGGTCTGGAAATTATTACAATAACAAATCCTTTTTTTTCTTGAGCTTGAATCCTAAAATATTTCAAGCCCATAATTATCCTATGGATTAGGTTTCCATCCAAATGTATGTAATTCAGTAACGATCACCTTTCTGTTAATTTAAAAGCAATAACCATTTAGCTTTGTTTGATAACCAAGGCCCATATCCTGATGATTCAGGAGAAATGCGGGGTCACAGCTTTCATATTGAGAAATAAGCATGACAGGAATATCTGCCGGAATCTTATCTAAGCTTACACTATCTAAATATTTTAATAGCTTTACGTATATTGTGTGGCTTCGACCGTTATAATGACACTTAGGAAATGTGAAAATAATACATTTTTCCTTGCTAAATGGCTTTCTGCATCATGGGGAATAATAAATGTTTTTGTAAAATATTAAGGATGGACTGTCAAACTCCCTGTACCCCTCCCCATGGCTACACCTTTCTTCAGCTAATAAAAGTTCAGAGAAACATTTGTTTTGGAGGTGGGGTGTGAAAGAAAGAGAAACATGTGTGCGGTGTCCTTACAAATAAAACATATCCCCCTTTGGAAATGATGATTTAGAAAGGAAATGTACCAAATGGAAAGAATTCAGAGAACAAGATTGATCGGAAGACCAGGAATCATCAACTGCAAGGAAAAGCTGAAGGATTTGGTATTGTTTAGTCTAGAAGAGAGGCTTGTGGGGACATAGTGTCCAAGTATGTAGAAGGTAGCAATAGGGATGGAAGAGTATACTCTTTCCATATCCCCTGGGCTTAGGATAAGTTGTCATAGGCTTAACTGAGAAGGAGGCAGGGATTTCAGTCAGGCATCAGGGAAAATAGTTGCCAGTTGTGGTGAAAATGCAGAGACGGGCTTACAAGGGAGGTCGCACATCCCATCACTGCTCATTTCTAAGAACAAGTTATCCAGGAGGCCTTTAGAAAGGACATGGGTAATGCTGCTTGATGATGACCTTAGGTGATTTACCAAGGTCCTTCCTACATCTGTTTCTTACAATTACCATGTTGGAGCCAGGGACAGATCAGACACACTGCGAACCCACTGTTTTTTCTCTTAAAGCATTGGGATGTTAGAAATAGCACTTGAGAGGCAGAGGGGTGGTGGTGGTACCCTGGCAGAAACTACAGGCACTCCTCTGCCCGGCTCTTGCTAGCTGCCCCTTTTCAGCAACTTAACCCTCTTGCAAAAAGCCAAACTCCATTTGGAGGCTGACAGTCCTCATGGTCCACATCAGCCAGAAGATCCAGGAATTTCAGCCCTTGTATAACAGACCATTTAATCTGTGAACTGCTAGCTGTGTGGTTAGAGACTGAGACAGGCAGGAGAGCCAAGTCCTTGCTCGATGGACTGCAGAGAAGCTTAGGCTCCCACCTTAGATTACAGAAGCTGAAGATATGTACATCAGGTTATATTGAATAATTCAACACTGTGTTCAAGAAAAATAAAGTGATTTCCTCTCGGAACCCCAGTCAGCAGGAGGATGTCTAGCTCATTTCTATTTATCTGAGTCATTTTTGAAAGCATCCCACTCTTGCAGTGAAGAATTTTGCGGTATGTTTTGAAAGGACAACTAAAAAACTTGTCCATAATTTTTTTAAATGCCTGTCATTCACAGTTTGACAGTCCCACAGGTTGTTAGGAAAAAGGAGTTCTCTGTGGTGAATGGAAAATACTAAATCCAGGGAGGGATCAGAAGTACAATACAATCCATCAGTATGTTAAAAACACAAGCTGACAAAAAATACGGCCCTCTGGGTCCTTAAACACACTCACAGTAAAAACTGTCTAGGCTGTGAATTAAAGAAAGTGATGCCTGAAATGAATCCAGAGCAAGGATGATAATGTAATAACTTTTCTGGATGAGTGCATGTTACACTCCAAAAGGGTCCCCTGTTCATGGGAGCTTCCTTCATGTCTCCTGAAGAGCCAATGTCAACAGTCCACTTTCTGCTTGCAATAAATTTAAGTTCCATTAGCCATAAAACAAAGATGGTCTATTCTTAATGCAACCCCAATAACTTCCCATTCTAGTTACTATAAACATTCTTGTCATGAATGTGTAATTCTCACTGGGCACATATATGCCAACCTCATTCATGTTACCTAATTTATCATTCTGTATCTCAACTCACTGAAATGGTAGTTTGGCTGTCTACGTGGCCAATGCTTTGTGGAGCTCCAGGGAGTCCACCAGCGACACCTGGTTATAACACAAAAAATAATACCGGTTATTTATGATCTGTATGCTGATAACCATGCTTTTCAACCATAATTTTGGGACAAGCATCTGAAAACACCCCTCATCAAGTTTTAGGTCATGTGATGTCTTTTCTCAGGAGTATGTTGATGAATAGGAACCGATCCTGATGCTGACCATCACTGTGAGTGCCGTGGACTGAGGGTTTTCCAGGAGTCAAGTAGTGTGTTGCAAGATCCAAAAAAGCTCAAGCTTGTACTGAAGAGATGTGTGTCCTGCATATATTCAAACGCTTAGTAGATGTTTCCTAAAGTCAACCTCCTTTCTTTTAATGGCACCTGCATTTTATACCCTGGATTATGCTGCAAATTCAGCAACCACCTAGCTGAGAGCAAAGTTAAACGGCTCCAGGCACAACTGCTGAGATTTAGTTCAGAAATTTTGCTCACAAAGGGAAGAGATTAGGCCGTATCTTAAATGAAATGCTATCTTTTCATGTCTAATACTTAGCTCCTATGTGAGGTCCCTCATGGATGAATATCCAGTTACTGACTTTTAACTTTGCCTTGCAATTTGCAATTGAAAGGTTGAATTCCAGACAATGACATAAGAAAATCTCCAATGCAGAGAAACCAAAAATAAACAATATTATGAGTGTATTAATGTGAACAAAAGAAATACTACATAAAAATCAGAAGAAACGTATAGGAAAAAACAGGGAAAATGTGAATTGTAGGAAAATTTGAATGTCACTTGCTTATGGGCAGTGTTGATATCAGGCTGTATGCACACTCAGGTGCTTACACCAGTCATATTTGCTCACAAGCATTGTATTGGTTTAACTACACTGATTATAAAATCAAGCCTAACTAAATCAGAGCAATGATTGCATGCAGGGAACATGGAGTCCTTCAAAGGCAGGCTTCCCTTTGATGTGCTGGACTGAATTTCACGTGGCATATGTAATAAGGCTGAAAGCAATATTAAGAATTAGTAGGATTGTGGGCAGGTCACTCTGTAAGGTTGAATCGTGAAAGTCTTCCCTCAGAGCTGGACAGCAGGTGTGGTGGTGGGAGGATGGCTGTAGCTGGCCATAGCAGTGATACCATGTGGAGCACACAACATACTCTCCCAGCACCTGTGCTGTCCCTGTTTCTACAGCAGAGTGGTCAGCTGGGGTCCCCATTCGTTACAGGCTGAGAGAGTTTGGGTTGTTCATCCTGGAGAAGAGAAGGCTCCAGGGAGACCTCAGAGCAGCCTTCTAGTATCTAAAGGGGCTACAGGAAAGCTGAAGAGGGACTTTTTGTGATAGCATGGAGTGATAGGACTAGGGGGGATTCAAATTAAAAGAGGGTAGATTTAGATTGAATATTAGAAGGAAATTCTTTCCTGTGAGGGTGGTGAGACACTGGCACAGGTTGCCCAGAGAAGTTGTGGCTGCCCCCTCCCTGGCAGTGTTCAAGGCCAGGTTGGATGGGGCTTTGAGCAACCTGGTCTAGTGGGAGGTGTCATTGCCCATGGCAGGGTGATTGGAACTAGGTGATCTTTAAGGTCCCTTCCAAACCCAAACCATTCTATAATTCAACATGCACACACTTGTCCTTGCTGCTGGAAACACACCACACGCTGCAAACTCGGACTCCAGATTCACACGGGGCCACTCTGTACTTCTGGGATAGAGAAAGTAGGTAGATGTCTGATTCACTGGCAAGCTTTGGCAGAACTACCCAAGTGAGGTGTTTCTCAGCGCTTACAGACTCTCTGAGGCAGAGCATCTGGCACAAAAGGCCCTGAAAACTTCAGAGCATGGGAAGGGACAGTATGGGGGTATTTCCTGTTAATGTGAAACTATCTGCACAAAGCATTAATAACTGTGTAGCCTGAATCCCAGGACATTTGTGAATTCTGCTTAGCAATTACTCACACAGCGTTTAACAATTTTATTAGCAAGCTGCTATTGAAACCAAAGGCAGGGCTTGGTACCTGGGCTTCCTTCTGCCCCGACCCTCTGAGAC
Source organism: Aegotheles bennettii (assembly GCA_013398125.1). Taxonomy (NCBI): domain Eukaryota; kingdom Metazoa; phylum Chordata; class Aves; order Caprimulgiformes; family Aegothelidae; genus Aegotheles; species Aegotheles bennettii. The sequence continues at coordinate 69,785 of VZRW01011922.1, read as the reverse complement.
CACAGAGCATTGAGGATGCTCTCAGCTTACCACCTTTTCGGCAAGGAACAGCAGCAAATACTGTGAAGATGAGCAATGAAGGATTCACACTACCTGCAACTAGAACTCCTGTGCAGAGTTCCAGCACCCATTCCATCCATCCTGTTCTCCTTCTCCAACCTTTCCTTTCAGCTCACATTTTCTCCACCTGAGTAGCTCCAATCTGTCCAGGATACGGCCTTATTTTTAGCTGCTCACAATACACAAGCAGCATAAGATTCTAGGTATTGGGATATTAAAACAGAAAGTCATTGCATCAGATCTCATTGAAACACAACTGCCTCTGGAGTTTCCAGTTCAGATCTGCTGCATGGCTGTAATCGCACGAGGCACTTGCAATAAAATTAGTGTTCAGGCAAATGTACCCTTTTGAGGTAGATTTGATAGAATCACATTTATTCAGTGCAAGTTAAGCATAACTCACTCATTTCTAGCCTCACGTAGTGCCTCGGATATAATGATTTTCTTGGAAGGGAAAGTCTGCTAGTGCTAACGTGTTTGGAAAGCTCATAAAAACTGGAGGTAGCTGCAGCCTGTGTATCTAGCATTTGCTAACAGCTCACTGTGGGTTCCCCTAATGTGGCAGATTTACAGGGGTCATATTTCCATCTGGATGGGTTTGCCCGTGAATAATTCTCCTCTGTCTTGTGCACAAACGTGATTTCCCTCCAACACCCATATATTTCCCTGTCCCAATCCCCCCTCTGTCTCCTCAGTATTTTTCTTCACACAACACTGTGGCCAAGGCAACAGAAAGAAAATCTTTCTATGAACATGCATGTTAATTTCTGAGCCTTGTACATCTTTTTTTAGGGCAGGGCTCATGCAGGATTTTAGCATGTGGTGATGATATTTGGTGCATTTTAAGGATAGTTTGGTGCAATTATATACCTTAGCTTTCTTTGTTCAGGCTGACATGGGTTGAAAATACCCAGGCTGATGTCAAAACCCAGACAGCACTGGTGTTGTGAGAGGAAGTGCCCAGCAGGAGCCCCGTGGCCTGGCCAATATCAAAGTGTGCCCACTTTGTGTGTGGGGTGGCAGGGACCAGGGCAGCGTGGGCAGCGGCAGCCCTGTCCCTGTGACCGGCTCCACATCAGCCCATGTGGGAGTTTCTGCACCCCTGGACAAGCAGTGAGGGAGAGCTGGTGATTTTCCCATTGGGAATCTCTGCACAGAGGCAGGCAACAGTCAGGCAGAGGCAGCACTGGGGATGCTGCACAGGCTGCGATTGCATCCTGTCCCCAGCCTCCATCACGCCACCAATTTCCAAGGGTCTCTAAATATCCAAACTAAAATCAATAAGCAAAGTCTTGATCTGACAGAAAGAAACCGTTGGTAAACTCTGAACAGCCCTTTGGGATACATTTTTCCTGTTTCCCCTCTTTTTGGCAGTTCTTAGTGGATTTGCTTATTTATTTTTACCCTTTGAGATTAATCACTGCAAGGTGTGGGACCCGCTCACTGCCAGCGCCACACCAGAGGTCTTTTTACAGGCAGGGTGCTCCAGGCTGCCTGCACATCGCTGCCATACGCCGTGTGCTCCCTCGCTGCCTCCATCATTGGCTGCAGTGAGGCTTGCAAAGCCCTGCTCCCTCCGAGGCACTCCTGCAAGCCCACATCTGCAGCATCGAACCTCCCATCAGCTTTTCTGGCAGAGCAGGTCAAGGGAAGGTATGGGAAAGTCAGCACCAGGGAAGCACTGCAGCTGACAAAACCTTCATGGTTGGATGTCCATATATGCACACCAAGGTATTTGTGCTGCGCAGAGAGGAAAGCTTCACCAGTCTTACTCACCACATGGCAAGACCTTAACCTCTTTATCCCAGCGAGTAGGTGAAAGAGTCAGTATTCAGCGAAGAGTATAGGAAATGTGCTCCTGGTAGCAGATAAAAGAACACCTCTAAGCATGTGTGAGCATTTCAGAAAGCTTATGTAAAGTTTCCTTTGCAAAATAAACACACACTTACAGCCCCATTTCCAAAGTGCCACCAAAAATATCACTGCTCACAAATGTTTCTGGGGAGGAGGTTGCCAAATCCCTAAATATATTCTGGGCTTCGAATAGACATTTTGTACCATTTCCTTTCTACCCTGACAAATCTTTTCTTAGCCCTCTCACAGGAGCTCGGAGACCTGCCTGGGGATGGAATCCCACCGGGTTGGGTGCTGTGCAGGAGCAATTGGAGACTCGCCTCTCGATTCTATAGAGGTGGGTGCTGTGCTGGGGGAAGCCTGCAGCTCTTGTTGTCCACTTACAGCTAACCCCCCACAGGACCAGCACCATGGTGGAAGGAGGGGAAACAGGGACACGACCAAGGGGTTGGGAGTGGAAGGATGGAAGAACCTGTGAGGTCTGCACGGCGTGCGGGGCCAAGTGGTGAGCACCTGGCCTGACAGGCAGCTTGTGCCAAGGCCCCTGGGTGCAAAAATTAGCTGACATCATGGCTTTTGGGGACTCCTGCTTTAAAAATGCAGAAGGTCTTTTGTACGCTGGTTTGCTTTAGTGATGTATGGCCATCTGTCTGTAAATTACTGCTGATACCAAGAATGCATCATTTCAAGGTTTTCACGCTTCAGCTGAGAGACCGTACAAATTCAACAAAGAATAAATGGTGCAACTCATAACACATTGACGTACATAATGCACACAAACCTCAGCCCCAACCATCCATTTTTCTTTCCCAAGCAAACTAGGGACAGCCTGGTGGACTTTCTGAGATGAGGCACACAGGCATGGCGTTATCCATGAGCCATCTCCTGATGGCCTAATTGTCAGAGATAAAAAGTTAAGAGGAAAGAGGAAAAGTTAACAGTTGGATCCAGAAAACCCCTGAGGAAGCAGAAGCACTCAAACTGCATCCCAGGCTTTAATATTTCATCTCTCCTTTACTTACACTTACCCGATTCCTCTGACTTGCAGAAATGAGGGTGCAAGGAGAGGGCAAGTGCCCACATCAATCTCAACAAAGAGATCACTGAAGCACTATTAAGACATACTGGGCCTAAATAACCTATCCAGGTGGCCACATAAGATGGAAACAAATTAATCATTTACTGCTATTTCAGTCATGTATGGCAAGAGCAGCCGCCACCAAGTTATGGAATCAGCACAAGCATTTCCACATCCAGGAGAATCAGTTTGGGTTCTTCAGATGAAAAGAAACCTTATAAAAGCTGGATCAATTCCCAATCTAGTTCATCACAGGGATACAGAAACTCTCCTTCTGGCAGAAGAAAAATGGTAGATATGAAAAACTGCAGAAGAGATGGCAGGACATCTTTCTCTGCCTTTTTTTTTTTGTTTGTGATCAACACTGGAGAAAATGCTTGTAGAGCCTGTGACAGCTGGAAAGGCTGGAGATAAAAATATCTCTCACCAAGTGTAGGCAGACAGGATTAGAAAGAACCTCCTGGGTGATCAGGAGTGGCCCCTTGCTGTTGAAGACACCGTCTTTAGTGAGGGTATTTGATCACACACAACACAACAGCTGTACCAAACCACCGTCATTCACAGAGCTACACCTTTTGCTCCCGACTGGCGGGGCTTCTCCACAACCTCGTCTTCTTACAGTCAGTACCATCATAGCTCAACCAGTGCTCCGTCCTCCTTACTGTTCCCGGCTTGCTGGAGCACAATGGCCTCCCCTCAGCTGCCCCAGCAGCTCGGAGCCTGTGCTGCCGTGCTCACCTCTCGCACCAGGGACCCTCACACCCGCACCCACACTGCTGCTTGCTCCACAAATGGGAACCCTCCCTCAGGAGAGCACTGGAGGGGACTGTGCCTTGCGTTCTTCTGCAGGGCGGTGGTGGGACAGGGCAATGCTGGGGCAGGGCAGCACTCCCCAGCCCTGGGACCCTGCGGCACCCACCCCAGCCCTGGGACCCTGCAACACCCCCAACGCTGGGACCCTGCGGCACCCCCAGCCCTGGGACCCTGCGGCACCCCCAGGGCCGAG
>VZRW01011922.1:16615-65542 GCA_013398125.1 Aegotheles bennettii | reverse complement strand
CTCGGTGAGCGACGAGAGCAGGGTCTTCGCCGCCGCCGACAGCAAGAAGGTGAGGCTGCCCCCGTGAGACGGCGACCCCCGGCTCCTGCCCCGGTCCCGGAGCCCCCTGCGGGTCAGCGCGTCCCCACGGGGCAGCCCGCAGCCCCCTCGCCCCGGACCCAGGGCCGCCGCCGTCGGGACCGGGGTCGGGGGGAGCTGCCCGGGGAACTGGGGGTCCCCGCGGGAAGCGCTCGCTGCAGGGGCTCTGCCGGGGGGAGCCCCGGCGCCCTAAGGGGGTTCCTGCACGGGTGTCCTGGGCGCAAAGGGAGGCTGCTCCGCCTGGACGTGTGGGGCAGGTACGGAGCGCTGCTGCACGCGTGTCCCGGGGAGCTGGGGGAGGTTCGCTGGCGGTGTTCGGTGGAGCCGAGGGGCTTCGCTGCGTGGATTTCTTGCTGAGCCGGGGCGGGGGGCTGCTGCGTGGGTGTGCTGGGAGACCTGAGGGGAGGCTTTACCCGATGGATGTCTGGAGGGTTTTCGGGGTGGGTGTGAGACAGCAGGGGGGAGGTTTGCAGACTGATTACCCAGGGGAGCTCGGAGGGATCTGCTGCTTGTGTCTGAGGGCAGCGAGGGGGAGGCTTGCTGGGGACGGGGGGGTTGCTGGCTGCTCTGGCACGTGCTTTGTCCAAGAGAAATGTCCGGGCAGCTCCCGCAGGAGCGCCCTGCACCCTGCCTGGGTCACGGCTGATAGAAGAAGAGCGTCATCCCATCTTCAAAACTGGTTGTAAAATCTATTTGATGTCTTGAATGGCTTCTCAGCCTCTGACACGATCAAGTGCAGAATGCTCACTTCTGCATACAGCCAAGTACTTGCTTCTGCCTTAGACTTTGCTGTAATGAGTGAGCTGTAATAGCCACATTCTTCCCACTGTGCAAAACAGGAACTCCTTTTTTCTCCTCCTTGGTTTAGCAACTGCTTTAGTGTTTTTCTACCCAAAGTAGAGCTGGTACCTTCCTGCCTTACCAATTTTGCCTCACAATGACATGTAAATCTATGCACTGCCTTGTCTTTAGAGGTCCACAATATCACTGACTGCCAAATACGCTGGCAGGATTAGAATGACTGCCCAGGTTACAGTGTCCTTTACTAAATCTGTCCACCTGGTGACATGAATTCAGAATTCTTGGTAGCAGAGGCTGAGCTCGTGTCCAGTCCTGCTGCTGAGCAGTGGCCAGGGCATTGCTGGCCATGGCACAGTGGTGTGGAGAGGAGTCCTGGTCCCTCTCCTCCTGCCAAAGCATCTCTTCAGTTTAGGAAGCAATGCTGTGTGTTTCCATGGGACGTGTCTGTGTATGCTGTGTCATAGAATCAGAATGATTTGGGTTGGAAAGGACTTTAAAGATCATCTAGCTCCAATTCCCCTGCCACGGGCAAGGACACCAAGGCACATATCGCTCCAGCCTGACCACAGCCCTGGAGACCTCTTCTCATGGCAGCTGCTGCCAGTGGTGAAATTGTTGCATTGAGAGTTTTTGGCCAAGACTTCTACCACACTTCACTGCAGTTAATACCTGATCGGTTCCTGAAGAGGGAATGCAATACACCATCACAGAGTGATGGAGTACCTTCTGCTGGATAGCTGGACAAAGTGATGGAGTAGATACCCTCTCCAAGTACTGCGATCTAATTTGAGATGGCTAAATATGTGGCTTTGCTTTTTCTTCTATCATTTCTTTCATTTTTGCTGAAGACAGAGTACCATGTACCTTCTAACCTGACAGAGTCCTCATGCCAGACACCCACCTGAAATGAGAAGGGATGCTCAAGTACTGTAAAGATGAACATTTTTTTCTTACAAGTTCTACTTCATGATTCATCATTCTGAGGACAAATATTAATGGTAGCACTTGTGTTCCCTATTCCTGCTCCAAAGAGCCCACAGTCAAAGGAACACAGACCTTGTTTTTGCCAGCACTCACAGGGGTGTGGGGATATTACTTTTTACAGATCTTGGCAGCCCTTTTGGAATTCCTCAGCGTGGAGGCACATGCGACAGGGATACAGATGGAAATCCTCCTGTGGAGAAGCAGCTTGAGACCCTGGCTGGGCCATGCAGCATATGGCAGCTTTGCACACCAAGCACAGCCAACACAGGCAGCCACCAACATCCAGCCAACCGCTCAGCTGCTTGTCCATCGTTGGGGTGCTCCCTTGAGACTACCAGCACACCATCTCTGTGCCTGCCTGGGGAAGAAGATTCCTACCTTATGCAGTGGGCTAGTCCTAATTATGCCTGAAGCTGCATCTTGATGACAGTTCAAATATTTTTTTTACTACTTGGGTCCTATGGACTCTCTGCATACCTCTGTTTTGTCTTCCACTCAGTGCCAAAGCATCATATTTTTTTTACAACACAGAAAGTTGTTCTTACTACAGGGGAGATGACACTACTTGTACTGGTTACATACAGTTAAATGGAAGAATGTGTTGGTAAGAAATCAGTTTTGATACTGGTGACACAGGATGTCAAGTTGAACAATTTTGTTGCAAATATGTATTTAGCAGCAACTAGTTTACTTTCTGGCACAAATACCCCGAAATATGGGATGCTAAGTGACCACTGAACCTTTCTTCTTTTTTATTATTGTGACTATACCTTTCTCAAATTATTTAACTGAGTTTTGCCATGTTGTTCTGTGGTTGTCTGAACTCCTGCTTCATCTTCCACTTGGCTGGAGGATCACATGCTTGATCACATCATAGGACCAGGAGACAGAAATTGTCTAGGTCTTTTTCCCATGTATTTTCTGTGACAGTTTAAACTATTTTCCTGGAAACATTTCCTTTCATTTTCTTGACATGCAGAGTGGTTTGAGCTGCTAACCTACCTCACAGACACTGGGAGGTTCTCTCTGTCAAATGCTTGCAAGGCATTCAAGGCACCCTGCTAGACGGTGACATTGACGTGCAGTGTTTTAGTTAATACTTTTGGAAAATTCTGGACCCAATTCCCTCCTTTGCAGACTTACCAGAGTCACTAGACTATGTGTAGTTGACCTACAGAGAAGTTTTTTACTGACTGTTTAGTTTAGTAACCAATACCAGTAAATTGATGCAACTCTGAAGTGGACTGAAGTAACATGAGTAAGAGTGATTATACTGATAAAGCTTATTTCTACAAATTTATCAAAACAAACTATGCAGCAGAGGCATCTTTTATGCCAGTGTAACTGTGTCAGCAGTAGCAGCTGTGGTCATTTAACCATATTTATAAGTTCCTGGTGTTTCACTTCTCTCTTCATAGAGGGGCTGGATTCCAACTAACCCTGAATATTTTACATGAGACAATATTTGGTAACACAAGGAGTCACTCAGGATTTTTTGCTGCCTCCTTGAAGATTTCAGGGAACTACTTACAGTGTTTTAGAGGCTCAGCAAGTTTTAATATTTACTCATACAATGTGTGCAAAAAATTAACTGTTTTGCACACTAAGCAAAACAGTATGGTTTGAGATTTGAAACATGGTATCCCATCACCATAAAAATGTGTTTCTCTGTGATTCTGGTCACAAATACAGCAACAGTTTATTGGCAGGGAGAGTTATAGTGTTCCCCAGCAGTGTACTAAATGAATAAAATTCAAGCAAATTAATGGCATTGGAAGAGTAAAGGTAATCATACGTAATCTTCATCCCTTCATTTGTCTTACTCTGCAAAGATGAATAAAGTATGTATTTGCCATTATGCTCAATGATACATTGATTTCATGCCCTTATATGTATGTTTTGTAACATAAAGCTCCTTGAGGCAGAGATTACTTCTTCCTGTGAGTCTCTGCCCTGTTTACTGCAATCCTGGCTGAGGGTCTGGGGAGCTACTGTCAAAATCACACCTGGTAGTGCCAGGAATCTCGGCTGTTCAGGAGCAGTTCTGGCACCTTTTAATGAAGTGATGGACAATTCCTGTTGTCTCACAAGCATATCCTATGGCAATTTTATCTATGATGAGGACAAAAAAAGCCCCCATTTTAATGAAGTCATCCGTATAGTTGGTCCTTAGGTTGGAATCCCCTCGGCAGGCTGTGCTGGCTTATGATAACTTGCTGTTGTGATGTGCCTCTTGATACTGCTTTAATTATGAACTAGAAATAGCAATCCCTCCTCTGTCTTTCCATGAGAGAAACTGAAAATTATGCATGTGTTCTAGTTCTTGAGTTTCCTCATCTTGGGTGGATTTTTTTTTGTCCCCATGGTAGCAGTAGGAAAGAGAGGGACTTAGCATGTCATGTGGGATGTAATACCCAAGAACTGTATATATCAAATCATTGCCTGTTTACTTAACACTGCTTGAAGTATCCATGTGGAGTGTGTGTGTGTGGAGAAATCTCCTCCCTCTGTCATCTGTAAACTGCTCCTGAGAAAGCCTTGCTGTACAGACACTGGGGCAGGATCATGTCCATGTGTTAACCTTCCTGCTTTGTGTCAGGCTTGAAAGGAAACTTTGGGCTTCATCAAAACAACCACAAACAGAGTTGTTGGTTTGATCACTGTGGGGGCAGTGCAGTTGACAGTTGGACCCATAGGCTAAATATTTGACCCTCGCCTCCTCCACATTTTTAGTAGTCTTCTACTTTTCCATCTTTTGATGCAGATGGATGAGATCTTTTGAACACATCCATGTCAGTGCTTCCAAAGATTTGTATCCTCTGGGAAGTAGTTGGTAGAACATCTTTTGCTCCTAGTTTCTTACATCTGTCTGTCTTTCTACTCTGAGATGGCCTTTAGTCTCCGTCTTTGCTGTGCTCTGTAACAGCTGCTGTTCCATAACTATGTGCTTTTGCTTTGACCGTGTTGAAAGCTGTTTCCTCTTGTGCCTCTGCAATTGTTTTCTCCTCAGTTATCCATCCAAAAATGGCTTTCTTTTTAGGAAAGTCCTTGTAAGTAGAAGTATTCTGCCAGCATAAACAAAAGCACTAGTTTTGTCACCTGCTCTGCCTTTATCGTAATCGAGCTCTCCATGGGACCTAGACATCTCTGCTGCCTGAGCCAGCCATTCAAATCCAGTCATATTGTCACCCTGTTTATAAGGGCTCGGAAATGTTATAGGTCAGTATAGGGCCATTTCTTGCATTATCAATGTGTATGAGATTATTGTTATTTCTGGTATTTTTAGACAACCATACACTGTAAGTTTAACAAATACTGGATTAGGGCATGTAGGAAAGAATTATTTATTGCCTCTTGTAAGTAGTCCAGAGATACAGGGGAAAGAGTGATGTTCAGTTGTCCTGGAAAAATTAACTGCTAGGTGCTGAGGATTGTTTTGATTTTTCGATTGTCAGGTGGTTAGTTGAACTTTACCTTAAAGCTTTTGGTAAATGTTCGTGTTTTGTGCTTTGGTTTATGTCTAGCTAAACAGAAATAGGTGCCACAGGTAGGTTCTGTTCCTCAGACAAGAAAAGAGTTTGCACGGGCGAAATCCTTAACTTAGATACTTTTAAAGAGCAGGCTTTGTTAAATTCAGACTTCCTTTTATTAGAAAAATAAAGCAGTGAGAGGGAGAGCTTAACCACTTGAGTGCAATCCTCAGCTCAAGGTATTGGCACATGTGAGTGTTGTCTTTGTCACCCAGTTAAATGACCTAGGCACATGTCCCAACCTTGACCCACTTCTGGAGCCAGCCTGTAAATCAGGGGTCTGAAATCCTTTCATCTCTGGGGAGGCTTTTACAAGAGTATCTGCACTTTGCTGAGGAAGCACTTCTGCTGCGTTCACCTGTCAGTCAGGAACTGAATGCATTTTTTCAGCTATTTCATATATGAATCTCATTAGGTAATATCATTTTCTCATCCTACGATCAAACCACTCTCTGAGAAGACACTTGTTCCCTATGTTACTGAGCTCACAAATTTGTTCCTGCCCTTTGCTCAGATAGCAGGAAGGGTTGAGCTGATTAACTCAATTTTCTTGATCACCTTAGTTTTCTTTTACAGTCAGGAGGAAAACAACACTTCTAAGACAAGATGAACTGTGTGCTAAAGTGTTGTTTTCTCTCTGTTGACTACAAAAGGAGTACAGCGAATAGATCAGGTGTGCAAGTCTGAGGTTGGGTGAGAGGGATTCTTCTGCACATGTCTGACCATTGCCTCAGTCAGGCATCATAACCTGCCAGTGTGGGCAGTGTGCTCCCAGGGAATCACAGCACACAGACCCAGCGTTAGCCTGCCAGCTCCCATCTCTTACACCTTTGCAGAAGCTGCAGTGGGGTATCCACTTATTGCACAGATTTTCACTTCTCTAGATACTTGTAAAATACTGCAGACACTGTATATTACTTAAGTTATTTGCCATCACGAAAGAAATAGTAAGTACCATGATTTTTTTTCACACATTCTTTATTCATGCTCTGCCATTCTCTTTCTAAGTTTGATACAGTTAAGTGATGTACACAAAGTACAAGAGAGTGCTTTATCTTCAGTTCCAATCTTTTTTGAAGACATCATGCAGACGCTGCTTTATGATACATTTTTCACAGAATAGGGATTAATATAATAATTTGGCAATATATTAATTTACATAAATTCAATATAATATCAGTATCCACTTCAACTGAGAGCCAAAATTAGTTGAATGTTTGCCATTAGGGATAGATTTTTTTCTCCAGCCAAAGACTTGTGGGATACTTGTGAAAGTTTTACTGTAATCCACAGGGGTTCTGATTCCTGAGGGGAGACAACATATTTTCAGCGATGGTTTGCAAGGTTACTGCCCTCAGCATGGTGGGCTGATCTGCTCATAAACCACCTACTATCACAGTTTACAAAACAGTGTTTCAGAGTGTAGGTCTGATCCTTATCTGGTGTAAATTCATTCTTTTGAAATCTATAGCCCTCTGTCTGCTTATACCAGATGAGAAACTGGCCAAATACTAAAGCGTACCACCAATCCAACAACTGAAAAAGCAAAACTCTTTGTTTCTGTTAAAAAGTAGTCAAGACAGCTACCACCAGAAATGCAGAAAGTATGAAGTTAAACCTGAACTGGAGGGGAGGGGGCGGGAAGTCAAGCATTTGAATGTGAGGAAGGCAAAAATAACTCTAGTTTGTCCTGACTGATACAAGATTATCATCTTTGCATCTGACACACTGTAAACATTCATTATGGATACTGATTTTATGATACATTTCACATGGGTGTGACTCAGCTAGCAAGTATGAGGATTTCTCTCTGTGTTGACCTTTCTAATATTTACATGAAAAAATGGGAGGTTATGATGTGTGACACATGTTGAGAAATGCTTGTGTCCCATGCTGCTCCCAAACATCTGCTCTCACTGCAGCTGTCCAGGATGTATCTCCTCTTCTCCACATTGCCAGGGTGACATCTTTGCACATGTAAACGCAGCGAAAGAGCAGGCATCTGGGTCCAACTTAGCCAAAAATTAATTTGTCCTCTTCCTTCTCAAAGCAAATCAATGCAAATTATCATGGGTCCCTTCCAACTTGAGATATTCTATGATGGTCACTTATTTTCTTTTCTCAAACTTTGTACATAGCAAAATAAAAACAACCCTCCTCCTTTCTCTCTGTAATGTTTTTATTTGCATACAGCTGACCTGACTCACTCCACTTTTCCAAATATTCCTTTTCCAAATCTCATCAGTGATCTTTGTATGTTTGAAGGCTCTTTTTTATTAAGCTTGCTTAATAGCTCTATCAAAAGATTGCCCGGAGAGCTGTGGGATCTCATTCTCAGAGATAACACAGACCTGGACTGGAGTCAGTCAGAAGCAGCCTGCTCATACGGGTCCTGCTCTCAGCAGGTCCAGAGAGGCTGGACCAGAGACCTCATAGGATCCTCTCCAACCTGAGTTATTCTGTGACTCTCTACCTGTCATTTGAGCTCTTATTAAACTTGCTGTACTCCTAATCTTTACTTTGGTCCTCGGGTAGTTAAGACTAGAATCTCACTGCCAAAGGCACTATTGAGCAATGCTAACCCAAACATGAAAAAATTGCCATAATTGACAGATTCTTAAATGCTGCATTTTTTTTTTCCAGTGGCTTCCTTTTCAGACCTGAGAAGTCACAGAAATTAAGATCTCTCTGAAAACATAACCAAACCTCCATTACATTTGCAGGAGATGAGATGTTCTGAAAGCCACCTGCCCAGTAATGAGACTTGCAGAAAATTTCCAACTGAGAGTTGATGCTTTATATAAACTCCTAAAAACTGCTAGTTGTGTGAAATCTGTGTGAAATCTCTTTTTGCCTTCATATTTGTAGATATGCTACTTTTTAAACTGCCAACAGCTTTTCAGATTTGCTAGCAGTAAGACAAACTTATTTCATTCACTAGAAAAATTCAACAAAGTATTTTTTTCTCAAAACTAGCAAAAATGAACATTTATTTTTTAGTAATTTATTAAGTTATTATCCAGTTATAGTCTGATCAGATAGAAGACAGCTAAATGTTCCCAGGCTTCTTTCTTCAGTATTGAGAAGGTTACTTTTTGATAAAAGAAAGAGGGAACAGGGGATAATTTTTAAAGGTGAACCGAATTTACACAATTGAATTTATAACGATTGTTGTACAATAGCTGAAACTGAGTATCTGACAAAACAAACAATGTACTTGAAAAAAGCAAGTAAAGCATGTAGTACTGTAGAGCTTCATTTCTCCAAGGGAAGCACGCTGTGCACCTGCCCAAACAAAACATGTGCCACATCCAGCACATACATTGGCAGAAGAATCAGTTATTCCCTAATATGTCTGTTCCTGGTGGGCAGTGGTTATTTTTAGTAGAAAGGAAGAAAGTCTTGCTTTGCCATTAGCTGAGAACAGAGTTTTCATGACAAATGACTTTGCTTTGAACAGCTTGGTCTAGTGGAAGGTGACCATACCAACCCTTCCATGGACTCTTCCATGGAACCCATGGAAGGACTCTTCCATGGAAACCCTGGAAGAACACTTCCAACCCAAACCATGTCAAATGCGCACCTGTTTGTGGGCTCTCAGCAGCTCACCAGGCTGGTGTAAGAGATCAAAAAGAAGTCATTACTGACTACTGAGAGACAAGATGTAATGCTCCAGCTAGATTAGTAGGGAAGGAAAATGCTGTCATCTCTAAAGATCGGGGGAAAAAAGGCAGCACATAAGGTTAGATGGGTAGAATTCAAACCTTAATTTATGGTAGATGTCAGACCTGACAAAGAAATGTATCAAGCATTTGAAATTTGAACCACCATCTGGATATTTGGTAAATTTAAAGTACAATAGATTGTTATGGAACAAAAAAATGGTTGAAGACAAACTCTAGATGTTTATTTCATGTGAGCAGTGTACCTCAGGTATCTGTATATAGACACTAATTATCAGCTTTTCTTTATCACTGGCTTTCTGGTCATGCTCCTTTTTTTCTCAGTAGGTGGTATTTTAGAACCATTTTCCCCTTCCAGGGTTGCTGCTGGCAATAACTCGGCCTTTTTCTCATGGTCTGAAATTGGAGTCTGGCTGCGACAGCTCTGTATGCATACAGGTATTGTTCCGGATCTCACCTAAGATTTCATTTTGTTTCTCTTTCCAATCAGAAAATGAAGAGTTTGGCCCAAAGACGCCAGTCTGCACCATCTCTGATCTTTGTCAAAGCACTTAACAGATCTCGATCAGTCTCAAGGTGAGTCAGTCAGTGAGTTTTGCTGGCTGTACTGTTTTGCAGTTTCTCAGCCCAAAACTTGAAATGTTTTTGAGCTATTGTCCTCACTAGGTTGTCAACCACGATTCAGGCTGTGCTGTAGCTGTACAATTATAAAGTCTGCTGAAAGATGTGATAGACCCAGCCCAGATGCTGGCTGATCTCCTACAGGGGGTTTCCCCAGTGCTGCCACACTAAGCTGTTTATACCCAATTGGGCAAGCAGAGCTGCTCCCCAGTTTGCAACCAGACATGCAACATTTGAGCTGCTCAGTTCTAATCAGTTTGTGGCTGACTGTAGTTGTCTGCTGGGGAGATAGCGTGGGCAGAAGAAAATGAATGTTTCCTACTTTCTGTCTTGTACACTTACGCAGTGCCAGGCATACCTCAGGAGTAGTTATTGTAGGATCATACAGTTTCATTTGACCTAAGTTTCTATCATGGGCTGCTATATGATACAGTCTCTCTGGGGCTCTGGAAGCACCTGCTGGTTTATGACAATGCTGTGGGCCAGGATCTAGTGGTCACAGCCTTCTCCCATCCAGCATTAGCAGCCTGTGGGGCTGAGTATGTGAGTGGGTGTGAAGCATTCAGTGTTTTTTGTCTTCCCCTTCTGCCAGGATCAGCTGTTCCTCCTCCCTCCCTACCCCAACGTAAAGTTACCATAGAAATGGGACTTTCTATGGACCTAGGCTGCTGTCCAGCCCTCGTCCTGACCTGCTTTTCAAACCACTATGCAGGCATAACTTTTGTCTTCCTGTACTACAGTTCATTAGACTTTAAACTTACAAAATATAAGTGTTTATTGTGAAGTGAACCATCTGGTAAGCTGTTAATGCTTCCAGCTGTGCGGAGCTCTTTACGAAGAAACATTATGGAGAGAAATTAAAATATGGCTTTGTAAGGAATATTTTTTTCCTGCTCTGTGGTGTGTTAAGTAATCAGTACTTTGGAAAGTTTTTTGTGTTTGATCTAACTAATACCTGGTTTCATATTTATCATCATGGAGAATTCCACAGTATTTCAGAAACCTGTGAAAGTATCCTGTGAAAATATCAGAGTTGCAAAATAGGAAAGGAAAATGAGTTGAAACTACTTGCAGGTCTTTTTGCTGGCTATGACATAAAAGAGTAAACTTTGAAATTATTTCCTAAAGGCATTTGCACCTTTTTGTGCAGTCTAGTGGCTTAACCCTAGGGCTGAGAGCCAGCAACATGTATTCTGGTTCTGTCTGTAAAATTTCTTCTGTGACTTCTCTCTGACTTTGCTTCCAGGTCTTTAAAATAAGATGCATGAGTGTTTTGTAACCCCTGCATGAGAATACTGAAATTGTTTAGATTGCCTGTACTACCATATTTATTCTTCATTTGCTATTATTTTTCACTGTGTTTGTAGCTATGTTCATAATTGTGATATCACCTTTTGGGCATGGATGACATGTTCATAACCGAGGCTGTGAAATTAGAGACAGACTATTACTATGCAGAGTAGCAGTAACTGGAGAGTATGGAGGACAAGAGATGGGATCTCTCAGCTGTTGGACTCCAGGGTTTCCTGCAGTTTATACATCTATGTCTCCATGTCTTCCCTTCAAGCTGTCTTCAGACTTGCTCCTTGATATTGCGAGCATGAACTATATTTGATGCTTATATTTCAATCTTCTGTTGTTCGCCTGCTGGGGTTCAGACATGAACATTTTTCTTCATTTTTTTTTCCTTTTATTGCCTGTCCTGTAAGTGTCAGAAATCAGACATAGCTGGAGAGCCACTGAGTAGAATAACACTCAGCATGTATATTTTCACCTAAAAATTTTACGCTTTCCTAAGCATAAATATGTCTTGCTTACGTAGCCCAGATCAGAATTATTTCCAGACCTGGTGTGTGGAAGGATTTTTTTGTGTGGCCAGTTGGCAGAAGCTTTCTGGTGAAGACTGAAGAGGGGAAAACATTGCCTTGTTCGGCAGTAAAGGCAATGCTTTGGCTACCCGATGGACCCTGTCGCTTTCACAACTGATGGATGCTGCCTCGGTCATGTCTGTCCTTTGCCTGTGGCATGCAACAGTTTAGCTGCTCCTGTTGTTTTGAACTGAGCTCTGGGGCCTTAGTGAGAGGTATTGGGTGAAGTCTGAGGACCCCGGAGCCAGAGCAGGTGATTTTGTAGCTTCAAAGTCTATCAGTTAGAGGGTAACACTTTGGATGGTGTTTATTATTGTTCACGGGAGCAGTAATTCTCACCTCTGTCTGACTTCCTTGTTTGGCTGTGCGAAATAAATTCCTCTTCATCACCAAACTGATGGATGAGTTTGAACTTTCCACTTGGTTTGTTGTATAAATGCTTAACTCTTGTGGAGTGCTTTCTCTTGTGGAGAACTGAGGAGCAACAAAATGACTTCTCATGGTTTCTAATCTCCTCCAAATGTTTTATCTCAGACCTGTCTCAGCTCTTAGTTCCCTTTCTTGTAGACACAGCCAGCCTGCAAAATCCATTATTCTCCTTTGGCAGTGAACCTTAATACTGGGACTCCATAACACTTGCTTGTTAATGGTTGATTAATGACTTGTAGATAATAAAGCTCCTATCTGAAGTTAGCAAACATCTGTGAAGGATTTATATGAATCCTCTCACCTCAGCAGCTGGCTCACCTCAATATTTGTTGAAATTAATGAACAAGTGCAAAGTTTAAAAGGACAGGAAATACTGAGAAGCATAAGTCAGTTTGTATTTTCATACAGCTTTGTATGTCAGGTGTCCTGGGTTTATATACAGGACACTTTCATAAAATGTGTTGGCACCTATTTTGGACGGACTTACTTTGGAGCATTTTAAAGTTTATTGATGGTATTTATTCAAAGAAACCATTGTGACAAGGCTATTTAGCATTCAGAGTATTACGTTTTTTTAATAGTAGTGGTGTTGTAGCTGTGATGGCATGAGGATGTAAATGAGGCGAGATGATCTACCTGGAAAAAGCAGATGCTTGTTTGTGCCATTGTCCTCTTCTTTAGGCCTGAAAGAAAAGCAAATCTGAAGGTCTTGTGTGCTTAAAAGCTTGTCTTCTTTTTTCCGAGATATATTGTTTGGTTTAATGAAAGTTAAGCCTTCCTTAGAAATCTTGCCTTGCCATGTCAGTTGTATAAAAGGAGTTACAAGATATTTCATCTACAGAAGAATTTTGAAATGGCTGTATGGCACTGTAGTGTATGAATGTGCAACCATGCTGTAATCCGTGCCTCACTCAGCTGTTAACTGGAGGCAGCAGAGGAACATAGTAAATAGTACGGGTATTATAGTGGAATTTGTACCCTTACTTCCAAGGGGTGAAAATACAGACTGCTCATTGCCTCCTATTCTTGCTTCTCTTCCTTTTTTTTCTGTACAGTTGATCTTTCCTCACAAAATAATGATGAATAGGCATGTAAGGACTGTTTGACATTGTCAGATGTCCTCTTTGGAAGTACTTTGAGCAAAGTTATTCTAGAAAGACATTGTAAAAGTAAGCTTTTAGTGTTTTTCTTGGCTGATACTCAGATGCAAGAAAAATAAGTTTGATTGTTAACTCCATTAATGTGTATGAAATCAAGAAAGGTTTTGGGTTAGTTATATTTGGCCCTGGACCTGTTCCACAGTTGTGATTTTCCTCTTACTTTTCCTTGGTGTCCTTTAATGAAAACTGCACAACTTACTTAATGACATACTTCCGTGCAACACAAATTATGGGCTTGAAACAGAAATGTCTGAGGCCTGGGTTTAAGCATCAGGTCTTGTCATCTCATGATAATGGATATAGAATAATAAAGACTTGTTTCCAGCCAGATTTCCAGCCTTTGTTCTGCTGTCTCTCAAAACAATTTTCTCATGTAACAAAGCCCAAATTTCCAAGTTTCTGCTCTGCATTGGTGGACTTCTGCTTGCATCTCGGATACTTCACAGGGATAGCCAGATTCTGTGCTGCAGTCACTGGCAGCTTCCCCTTTCCTAGTGCATGGCTCACTAGATGTTTGAAAGTGATATTTTTATATGGTGAAACTTACTAATATAATGTCACAATTTCTGAGTCTGCATGACCATTTATAGGTATATCTCTCTACACACTAAAGGTGTCAAAATATCAGTAATGAAGCTGTTTATTACAGTGTGAGGCGTGTTTATGATGTTATTTTGAGGTAAGCTAGAAGCAGGAGCTGTTGTAAAAAATAAGCATAATTTTTAAAATCTTTTAGGCACAAATCTTTAAGGAACATGAAAAGGGAGTACCTAGAAAGTCACCCCCACCCAATTTTATTATGTGACTTCTGTGGTTAAAGAAGTTAAAGGTAAAAACTGAGGATTTCACAAGTTTCCAAGATGTTTTTTTCCCTTCTGTATGTGGAAGCAGTGTTGTGCCACTCACGGAGAGGCTGCTCTTCCTTCTCCCAATGCACAGTAAGTGATTCTGGCATGTTATCTTACAGGGGTCCGGTGCCAAATGCTAAATATCCCAGATAACGAAGATCATATGTGTAATCCAGTAATACATTCCACTTGGCGCTAGTCAAATACAGAGTGTTCCCAAAGTCTTGGACATTGTGTTTTCAGGGTTTTAGTCAGAAGATATGTGGATGATCCAAGCTATGTGACTAGATGAAGACAAAAATAGAGACTTTTAATAAATGTAAATTGCCAGAAGGCCTTAACTGTCTCTCTTTCACGGGGAAGATGAGTATTTACTGTTTCAGGCAAATCTGATTGTGGGGAGGAAGAGAATAAAATTCATTACAAGTAGCTAACTTGTTAAGTAGGTATTTCAGTTGTAATAATTTTGCTTATTCTTCACTTGTTTCCATGGTAGCAAATAATTTCACCTAGCAAAATAATCTCTGTGAGGCACGTTTGGTTAGTGAGGCTCAGCACCTCGGCATGGTACGGGGGCATTGAGAGGGAGTGTCTGCCGCCCCATTGCACCCCACAGCCATTTTATTTACCAGCTGTTGCAGGATGAGGCCTTTATGGGCAGGTACACCCCGAGCAGCCGCTGTCCCCTTGGCCACCATGACGGAGGTGGGTGTTTCTGTCACGCAGCACCCCGGGCACCATGACAGCATTTGTTGGGGTGTGGAGCGGGGACTGTAGCCACATGGCTGAGGTAACCTCGCCTGCAGGGTGCCTCTCCTCATCATTCACCACAGCAAAACCTGACTGGTGGAGGAGTTTGGCTGATTGATGGCAGCATGTGGGGCCTAGGGCCACCCTGCCACAGGGCACAGCCTTGGGATGGTGTAAAACAAATGGCGCCGTGCGGCTAAACCAGAGAGACTTTGTGAGACAAAGGACACCGTATGGTGTGTGTGCCCGTTTCTGCGTGTGTCTGTGAATGTTACACATATGATCAGTGTGGGGTTGTGTCTCCAAAGCCAATGCACATGACCAGTGGTGGTGGTGTGGGGAGAGATGGGCTGAAAACCAGGACAGGAGGTGGCATGGCCAGATACTGTCCCAGCTGCTTTCCTTTTCAAATGCAGGCATCAGATTTTGTTTGCAGGTGGTGTCCCTTGAAGGCTGCGAAATGGAGGTGAGAGGAGAGGATAGCAGGGTGACAAGTCACTTTAAAACTGGCACCGTGGGCAGTGGGGGGAGATGTGCGGTGTCCGAGGCAGCAGTGGTTACTGGGCAAGCCAAGGCCTTGCCTGGGCGTTGGTCCCTGGTGTGGCCCTCACCTGCCGCCCCATGGCTTGTGAGAGGCCAGACTCGGGCGTTGGGGAGCCAGGGGGCTAACACCAGGCATGCACACACATCACTGAAACAACATCTTTGAAGTCTCCCTCCATGCCCTTGGCCACCCAAGTGGCATGGGATGAGGGCTCTTAAATGCCTGCCTTCACCATTGGGAAGATGCGTGCTGTGGAAGGGAGCCCTTGCAGGCAGTCTTTCTGAAGCTCATGTTTTTTTTGGGAAGTGCAAAGGCTGCTACTATTGTCAGAGTGGTTCCCCCAGGTGAAAATCAAAGTGGCAGGACAGGGGTCAGCCCTGTGCCCTTCACTCCTCGTTTCACCATCCTTGCTCTGAGAGACTGCAATACACTCAAGAAGAGGCAAGAGCCATTTTATGAAAGAAAGGAAGAAAAAGGGCAAACCCCCACAAAATAGTTTCGCAATGTGAGGGATTAAGTACAAGCAGGGCTCATTTATCTTAACTTCTGACATTTTGTAGCTTTTCCATAAAGCTCCAGCTGCAGGAGTCATGGGTTTATAAAAATTACAATTTCATTAGAAACCAAGTTTCTAGTCATCAAGATGGAGGGAAAAACCTGTTCCTAAAGTCTCAGTCAACAAAGCAAATGAAAAGTTTGTTGCTTCTGGGTTTAATTTTTAGTTTTAATTCAGCCTTGACACTTCTGATCAGGATTTTTTCTGAAATTTTCCATTTTATGAATATTTTTGATGTTTTAGTGTTTTAGGCTTAATCTGAATAGGCAGAAATCTCTGTATCAGATTTTGCCCTGGTTTCTCCCCTCAGTATGTCATGTTTCCGTATGTAAAGTAAAGAAACATGAATTTGTAAAAAATAGTGAAATTTTTTTAAATGCACTCCTTTGTATCAAATTGCTCTTCCTTTTTAATGAATTGCACATAATTAAAATAACTTGTGATGATATTGTGCAACTTGTTTTTCCTAGTATTTCTAATTAATTCTTGATTTAAGCTAAGTATGACACTGGAGTATTGTTTCCTTAAATCATGTGCTTGAGTGTAAAAGTTATTTTTGCATAGTAATAGTGGGGATAAAATTTTATTAACTGTTAACAAGGAACAAAGTGAACTTTCTGAGGCCTCAAATGGCTTTTTAACTCAGAGATTGGCATTCCTGTCCCCCTGCTGTGTTTTTTCTGTTTTGTTTTGTGTGTGAGCATGTGTGTGTATGTGTGCATATGTTTGTTTTTGATAAAACCCATCAGTTCTTCATTTATGACATACAGACAGGCTTATAGCGATGTTTGTACATCTGGAGATCGAAATGAGCTTTGGCTCTCAGAGATATGCTGCCTTTTTTATTAAAAGAAAAGGACTAGAGGTAACAAGAAGGAAAGCTTGGAAGCAGGGTTTTGGAGGGATTGGAGTTTAAATGAGGGATTAATTTTACAATAAATGACTAATAGTTTAACGCCAGCACTTTAAGCCGATTCGCCTTTGGATAGAGTTGTGACAGTTTTAAGATGAAGACAGCAAGGAGCACTGCTCAGTGGGATGAGCGCAGGGCTCTGTTTGTCCAGATGTCTCACTGTCCACATATGCTTTTGGCTGCGGCCCATTTTGGGGGCTTTTTGGATTAGGCCTTGAGGTCTGGCAAAATGCAGCTGTTGTCCAGCCACTGTGTATCCCTGATTTTAGACAATAAAATCTCTGCTAAATGGCAGTCTGGCCAGCAGTTTGGGCAGCAGCATACCTGAGGAAATCACAGACCAACTTGCTCAGACTGCTTTGTGACTGTTTATCTTGTGTAAACAAGCAGAAAGCCTCTAATGATGTGCAGGCTGATGTGCAGCCTCTGGTGCTCTCACCTCTGACAAGGGCCAGCATTAAAGACATATTGAACTCTCCTCCTGTCTGATATGGCACCACTTCTTCTGATCCAGTTCTTTCCTCATGATGCACAAAACTGCTGGTTTTTAATCACACCACGGGAATAACAGTCCTGAGAAGCTCCATCCTCTAGTCCACAGATCCTATTTAACCTGCCTGGGCAAGAGCAAGTCCCTCACAAAAGCAGTTGTGAACGTTGCTATCTTTTAAACTTCTGGCTGAGTCTGCTTTTCTAGAATGCTTTTTTTTAGTAATTGTTTAAGGCAGTGGTTTCCAAACAAGCAGTATCAGAGCTGAAGTGGGAAGGAGTCTGGCTCATCGGGTATTTTCGCGGGGAGAGACCATGATCTATGTTGCAACTGAGGTTTGTGACATCTAGTAAGCTATACTAGGTATTTCTCACCTGCTGCTTAGGCAGATCCCAGCAGACCATCACTGCTGTCCTTAAAGTCAGTGTGCTTCCAGTGGATCACCTAGGCTCAGCTTTCTGCCTCCTTAGGCAATTCATGTTCTACTTCTCAGAAGAGTGAAGTAAAGCAGAGGGTATTTGAAGTGAGTAGAGACTTTCCTTCTCCCTCCCGCAGCTGAAGGTGGGCCACATGCAACGTTCCTGGCACCAAAAGTTACAGGAGCAAGCCTGGTGCTGTAGATGACTGGTAAAAAGTATTTACCTAGGAGGGGAAAGGCCTACGTCTGTTCCCAGGATCATTTTTTTATCACCCACTGACACACGTGTTCAGCCTGTCCTGTCCCCTAGCTGACGGTGGTTTTAAGTACTGAGATGAGTGCATTGCTTTGGATCCTTGTGTGCTCTACAGGGCGTCTGTGCACTGAACTGTAGGTATCTCAGTCCATGTAGGCACATCCTAGGCTGCTTCATGGCAGCATTATTCAGAAAATGCAGAAAAGAATGGTAAAGACCTTCACCTGAATGAATAAGCAGAGCTAAGGTGTTTTCATACATCTTCCTTTCCTCTGCATTTTGTTCTGGTAGTAAAACTGTATCCGATATTTTGCAAGGCATCTAGTTTGTTAGAGCTCCTCTAGAAACACATTTGGCTGCTGAGCCCCTCCAGCTAAGCAACCCTACACCCATTCGCCTCAGTTTTGCTGCCCAAGAGCAGGCCAAGTTCCTGGTGGGTGGTATGGAAAGCGTGACATGCTAAGGAGATTGCTAATCAGCCACGAGCAAGCTCTCCTGGTATATCAAAGGCTCAAGTAAACATGGGGGGAAAGGTCATCGTGTGGAAGTCTCTTGTGTTTCCCCCTTCTCCAGGCTGCCAGTCTTTGCAGGTAACTGGCCTCTGCCCGCTTCTCCCTTACATAAAGTAATTACCATTAGGTGTAGGGATGTGGGGAATCATCTAACAGCTTTTTCCCCACTCAGATCACTGCTGGAATAGAAACCTCTGACTAACCTGCTGGAGTAGCTAGGTGAAAAACTTGTTGCATGTGTAGGCAGTTAGCTATAGGAGAGCAAACAGGTGCCTGTGGCTGCAACTAACTTGTCTGCTGGCTGTTCATAAGGAATCTGGGTCATTACACTTGCAATAGCTGGCAGCGGCAGGTGTATCAGGTAATCCCTTCACTGTAATAGGATAATTCTTGTGCTGTAGTCCTAGGATCAAAATATGGTTTAAAGCCCTTGAGGCAAACCAAAGGCAGATTTGTTCCTGTTTCAGCTGGGACAGGTGCAGTGAAGTGACAATCCCGTCTTCCATGCAGCACCCATATTAGTCATCCTTCATAGGGAAGCGGTCCTTAAAAACATAAGCCAAGATGAGAGCTGGGCAGATCCTCCCTTCACATCTGCGGTGGAGCTTTGTGGAGTTCACTCCACAGTGTCCTACAGTTGTGGGGATACAGGCGAGGCCAGGACAGCAGTGGCTGCAATGAGAGCTGCAGCCTGTGGGAGGATAAACCATGGTGAAGGGGCTTATCTTTTAAAGGCAGTACTATTTATAGGTCTCTTTGTATGTGATTACTTTGTTTATAATCAGTAAGTTTTCTCCTGGAAAAGGGCAATCAGGGAACAGCAGCTGGTGAATTGTGTGCAGTTTTGATCTCCGCAGTTCAAAAAGGACATCGAACTACTGGAGCGTGTCCAGAGGAGGGCCACAAGGATGGTGAAGGGGCTAGAAGGGATGACTTATGAGGAGTGGCTGAGGTCACTTGGATTGTTCAGCCTGGAGAAGAGGAGGCTGAGGAGCAACCTCATTGCAGTCTATGGCTTCCTTACAAGGGGAAGAGAAGGGACAGATACCGATATCTTCACTCCTGTGACCAGTGACAGGACTTGGGGTAACAGCAGGAAGCTGAATCAGGGGAGATTTAGGTTAGATATCAGGAAAAGCCTTTTTACCCAGAGGGTGGTTGAGCACTGGAACAGGCTCCCCAGGGCAGTGGTCACAGCACCAAGCCTGACTGAGTTCAAGAAGCATTTGGATGATGCTCTCAGGCACATGGTGCAACTCCTGGGGGGTCCTGCACAGGAACAGGAGTTGGTCTTGATGATCCTGGAGGGTCCCTTCCAACTCGGCATGTTCTGTGATTCTATGAATTCCAGGTTTGCTTTATCTGGACATATATTTGAAGTTTTGCACTGTTCTGAATGCATTTGTTTTTCTTAGAACTCATTGCCTAACTGCAGACTCTACCCAGGTGGCATGAGCTGAGGGGGAAAAGAGCCTAGTTGAATTGCTTCTTAAAGAATGCAAAAATCGGAGGCTAAAAGGGAATGACTGTTGAGCAATGAGGCTTTGAGAGACTGTGAGCAGCCCCTCTGATATTATCCAATAATTGTGTGAGGTGACTGACGGGCAATAAAGCTAGGCAGTCACCTAGAAAATGCTGTTTCCCTGTTAAAAGGACATGGTCACACAATTGCCTTATTCTTGCCCATCTACAGGCTGTGTAACATGTAGCTGCAGCCAATGGAGTAAGCAGATACTGACACATGGGCTCACTGACAGCCAGAGATGATGGTCCAGGATTTATAAAGATGCCCACACCAGTCATTCCTCATGTACAACTCAGCTTGAAATGACCTGAAGAGGTCTGCAGCATGTCCTGGCTATTTTAGGTAGCCCAGAATTCCTAGCTATTATATGACCTGCACTGAACTCTTGTAATGCAGTTTGCAAGAAGATATTTGAAACATCCTTTTGAAGGAAAGGTTAGTTTCATCCATGAGGTAACTCAAAATCAACAGAGTTGAGCAAAGGCTTTTAAGTGTCCCAGTTGTGATTAAGTGGATTAAATATCCCAATTGTGATTGCTGCTTCCCAAAAAAATTAAGGTAGGACAGAAACCTTATCCCTTCAGACTACTAAAATAATACTGGATCCTCCTAGGGGCAACATAGGTGAAACTGAGATCCCTGTGTGCTCTCCCGTGTGCCCCCTTGGAATAAATATGAAGGAGCCAGGGTGAAAGTGGCAGAGGTGGCCTGTGCCTCCGACTTGTTGTACACCGTGAGAAGCTCCAAAAATCCCAGACAAACGCGGTGCAGAACTGGCCTTTTCTTTGCTCTCTGTTCATCCTACTTTTTTCTTTTATTTTTTCTGCACACTTCACCCCCCCGGATCTCACTTCCCAAAGTCACTTTTTTCCTGACTTTGGCTGGGTAGGTGATGCCTACCCAGGGGAATGGCATTCTCCTGTTGCAACTGGAATGGGTGGTGGTGCTGTGTCAGTAAAAACGAGTGGGGACTGCAGTGAAGAACAGAGTATCGATTCTTCCAAACAAAAAAAAAGTTTTATTGACTTCTACATGTGGATATGTCCTCCCCCAGCCTTCTCTCCTGTGCATGAGGACTTGGACCAAAATCCCTTGGACTTGGTTGCTAGCAGAGCTGCACAGCAGGACTGGAGGACACCCTCACTGTGAGAGCTTTTCAATAGGATTTAAATAACTTGCACTAAATTCTTTTCTGGTGGAAATAGCTGAAACATGACCAAAACCTGTGGTGCTAATTTACCAATAGAGAATTTTGTCCTTGTGCTAAATTTTCAGAGTAAACACCTTGCAGCTGTTTGTTAAAATAAAACAAAAAACCTTGGAAGTAAACCAAACCACAAGCGTGTTTCCTGTCTCCAGCCACCATGCTGTAGTACATATTTGCTCTGCAGAGAATATTGTCCTTTTGGCTATGTAGAAATTACTTAAGTGCAGCTTGTTTTCAGTTAAGCTGCCAAGCTTCCATCCTGAAATGTGTGAGGGTTTTTTTTAATGATGCATTTTACCCTTGAGCTATGTGATATTTTCCTGCAACTCTTAATCATTTACTGATTTTTGGAAGACTACAGAAAAATAATACAGTTACTTGCCTTGACACCTTGAACATTTAGTGTAAACCATATTGATTGATCATAATAATTTTGATTACTTCTAATAAGATTTTGACATCAGGCAGGATTATTTCAGATACATACAAAACAACTTTTAGAATCTTTGAATAGTTTAAGTTGGATCATTTTCTCAATATATTTTGAATTAAAATGTGTACGCTGAGTTTTAGAAGCACAGAGGTGGTACATGATTTCCTAACTATGAAGTAGCCCTGATTTCTGCCCTAAAATGTAAATTTATCTGTTTATCTGAACAAAACTTGCTCCCAGCCTCTATTAATATTCATATTTGTTCTGTTGTCCAGGCTTGTGCTTGTGCTGCCTTTGCTGGAAGGAGGGGTAGAAGTGCATTTTCATATAAAGGCTTTGTGACCCTGTTGGGAGACACTCCTTTATCCTGGGTGTTTTCTACTGCAGCCACTTGCACGGGTAGAGCAGGGATAGCCCTGTGCTAGAGGCTGTGGTCTGGGGCCAATGCGTGCCTGTGGCAGAGAGGGCTTCCTGCGAGATCCACAGGCTTAGTCCATGAGGGAAAACACAGGAGTGAGAGGTGACTGCCTTGCATTTGTTCAAATACATTATTAGTGAAAAAGGAGTTGCAGCCAGTAAAGCACGCTTATCAAATAGGAGCAGGCATTTTACTGCTCAGAAAGTAACTAATGCCCTTCGAAAAAACGAGCACACCTCATTTGTTTCATTGCACAAAAGCTGCTGGATGCGGTGGTGATGGCCTAGGAGACTTTAACCGGGTGCTGCAGAAAATAGACTTGCTATTCCTGGAATGCCACACTGTTTTCACAAAGTGCTGCTTCAACCGTGTAAGGTTTGCCACAGATAACAGCAAGCAAACATGCCTCGCATCCTCAGAAAGAAGCTCTCTTAGCATAGCAGGGATCAAGTTGACAGCCGATTTTCAGAAATGGTTTGGTAGCCCATGTGATTGAGGGAGTGTTATGCTTGTCTATGTAAACCCCTTCTATAAATAGCCGGTGTAAGATTACGGCAGCATACTAACTTTGTGTTGGCCTGTATCTTACCTACCGCCTTCCTGGAAAACACTCCTACCCTCCAGGCTGATACTTTCTGTGCTTACTTTCACCCTCCAGATGTAATTATTATTTATTAGGATAAAGTGCTGCATAAATTTAGATGAAAAGCATATGCTAACTCATGAGGGGTCAGAGTGGGAAGAAGCACCAAAATCCTAAGCACGTGGGTGACTCCCTGAGGGCACTGGTCCTGCCTGGAAGGCAGTGACAGTAGTGAGTGGTTACCACCTTTAAACATGCAGAGGATTATTTTTTTTTTTATAAAACCTGCCTGTCTAAATAGGGCTATGAGCCGGCAGATTGCTTCGTGTGGGTGAGCCTTGTCTGCTTGAAGCCTCATGGCCCTGAAGCCAGCAGGTCTTTATGTGGTAGTGGGGAGAGGACAGGCTGGGCCAAGCAGCTCTTTTCAAACCATGCACTTCAATGAGCTGTCAGTGGATGACAGAGGCTACATTAATCAAGAGCCTAAGCAGGACCATCTCCATTGTCTTGAGTTCAGTCCCAAGCATGGGCATTTGTTTCCAATCTACAAAACCAGTTCCTCTTTGTTTTTCACTCTTCTCTTTTCTCACACAGAATGTGATGATCCGTTATCATGATATTGTCAGGTTGGCCAGGATATGATACAAGTCACATACAACTATTATTTGTGATTAAATTAAATATGTGTTGAAGTCTTGAAATGTTCATACTGGACTTGAGTGCTCCATAAGCAGATCAGCACCCACCGCTGTGTTATGTGTTCGGGGTTTTTTTTCCGTCTTATCTCTGGGGAGACAGGGCTTGCATGCCAAATTGGAGCTCTTTTCTTTTGGTTGGTTACAGAATTGTTCTTAATACCTCATTAAGTTAATTATCTTGAATGCAAAATACCCTCTAGCCACACGACATGTGTAATATGTCTTATGTGTTAAAGGTTTTATAGCAGTAAACCATCTTGGCTTCCTAGCCCCAGTTAGCAAGGCCTGCCTTGTTAGCAGAAATATCAAGCAAGCATCTATTTAAGCTGCTATTGAAGTTCCTTCTTGCAGGAACTTTTAGGAGCTTAAGAATCTGAGCAGGAGACACAGAAAAGAAGTGCAAATATTGTTACCTGATTTTCAGTATAAGCTCTCGTAAGAAAGTGAAGGAACTTGACTTCTAAATCACGCTTGCTTTTGCTGGTATCTCTGCTGGTCACAAATCACATGTCGTCTCTGACTGATATTTCCATTTTGGCAAGAATCCGTGATGTGGGCTGGGCTGTAGACGTTTCTTACTGTGCAGATAGCTGCTGTTTTCAATAGCCTTGAAAGGGTGTGAATAGCTCCCGTTTCTCTCAGTGGGTTGCTCTAGCCCAGTGCTGTGATTCAGTCATGGTAAAGTAAATGCTTTACTGAGGGAGTGTCCCCCAGTGGAAGTTGAAAATTCATTGGCTTTGTTCTTCCTAGACAATAAATTGCTGGTTCCTTAGAGCCATCCAAAACTGGCCTTTAAGATGTACAAAATAAATCTGTCGTCTCTCAGCACCATGAGGAGGGTTGGCAGGTGCTCTGCTTAGTGGCCTCTCTAGCCTGTAGCCAAAACAAGGTTAGGTTTATGCTGCAAACTGCAAGCTCTGTGTGTGTAGGCACATAACTGGAAAAACCTTCTGGTCCTTACCGTGGCTTCAGCACTGGCACAAACATGCAGTATTTTTACTTATGGTACCTGTGTGTGAAATGAGTATAGGCAAAGTTGATCACTGTGAGAGGAATTTGGAAAGGTATTATGTACGTGTGTTTGACCGACCATGTGCAGCCTCTCACCTGGCTGGGCTGACTCAGATTTCAGCTTTTTGAATAGCTGCCATTTTAGTGCTTTGCTAGTGAAAAGGTGCATTTCTCACCTACCTCTTGTGAAGGACCTCAGAGGTTAAAGAGCAAAGTGGTATTTTATTTCAGTAGGTGTCAGTCGTGTGGTGATCATTCGTGCTGCATCATAAGAAGAAATCAACTTCCGCAGCTGCAGAGGTATCATCAGTGGAGAGAACTTCTGGCAGAGAACAATAACCAAAACGACAGAGTGAAATTTAGGATGGAGCATGAGCAGTCTGTGAGAGGGATGTCATATAGCTGAGATACCTGTAATAGCTTGTTCCAGCTTAGGTACCTTGGAACAGATTGTTCCTCTGAGGCATCTTATAGCTTAATCTAAATCATAGACAGGCTGAAGTCATCAGCGGCTGAAAACAAGGGAAAGCTTCCCATTGACATAAATGGCACTTGGATCACAGATTTTTAGTAACCACTTACCATGGGCTGTTAAACTCCTTTGGGAACTTTTTTTCATTGTTTTCACTACAAATAGAGAATAAAGCTGACATCTCCATTACAACAAGAATAAACATTGTGGGGATCATGCCATTCAGGTATCAGTTTTACTGAGAAACCCCAAGGAAGCTCCGCAGGGGGAAGAGGTATTATTTGTGCTTTTGTGGTTTCTGGTAAATACAGGTTTGATGAAGTGAGCACTGATGTGTTTGCTTTCACACTGAATGCAAGGGGCATGTATATCTCAGTGTTTGGCTGACTACTTCAGATTTCAACTTCATATATTACACCTGCAGAATTGAAGAGTTCTTTTAAATCATTGTGGCTTTTAAATGGGCACAAAACGCCTGTTTTGATTAATTTAAAAAAGAATAGGTGTAAAGCCTAGGCTCTGGAAATGCCAGGAGAAAAATCTTCAATTATCTTTCTACTAATTTCAGCCGGTATAGAGATTTTTTTTCCTGAAAAACTCAATAATACCTCAGTAGATATCCTCAAATTACAGAATTTACTCTTTGGTTAAAACCACACATGGAAATTTCAGACCCCTAAATAGTACTTTTAGGACAATATATCCACTTGCGACTGGAGAGCTACAATGGCAATGCCATCTAAACATCAGTATGAGGCTTTCTTCTACACAAGTGGAACATAGCTGATGGCTGACTGCAGCATATCCCCATCTTTTGAGAATCAGTTCACAGTTCCTTCTTAACAAAGCCAGATGTTGGCTTTTTTTCTGCCAATCTGGAAAGATACTACTTGTGGTTTTTTTGCATGTGTTAATAATAGAATTACTTTTAGGGGAACACGGAGAAGGCAGAGAAGGCTCTACATCACTGACTTTTACTTTTTAAATTATATCAGCAATAACATTGACTTAAGTACTGAGTTTTGCATAATTCTATTAAAGGGAATTTTCAAAGAATCAGTATTTGAGCACCTAATTTCAAAATCATACAAATTTAGTGGCCAGAAAAATCAATGAGCCATTAAAAACTGAACTCCAAAAATACCTCTTACATAAATCCTTATAGCTGAGGGTATAGCTGATCTGCATTTTCTTCAATGTAGCAAAACTTGAGTTTCATTCCTGTCTTGTAACAATGGAACATTAATTGAGAGGATCAAAAGCATGCTTTCCAAAAGACACTTTTGTCACTGCCTGTGAATTTCCTCCATGTATCTTTGTCCTGGGGCTTTAGAAGGTTCTGGTTGAATTAATGGGTTTCATTTTTTCCACTTTGTTTCAAAGGAAGAAAATATATTCACTTTTTTTTTAAGAAGGCTTATCAAGTATAGTCTATTAAAGTATATCAGAGTGCTTCTTAAAGTTCAGGTGATGGATATGCTTGAAAGGCACTGCGTCAAAAGTCAGATTTCGTTAAAGTAACTGGTTTATGTTATTGCATTTTCTTGTTCTAAAACCAACTTCAATTTACTCGACCCTCCTGGCACTAATAAACCTACTAAACCTTCATTTACTAACTTACTTGGCAAAGATTTTATTTAGTTTAATTTGGGAGGTTCCTGGGCTTACAAATCAGGATGGAGAAAATGTACAAACAGGGATAATCAAATAGAATTGCCTATATGGAGACACAAGAGACTGAACCTATAGGAAGGTTAGCAGGGGCAGGCACTTCAGTGTGATTTTATGAATGTTTCTGCTGATTTGGTTATAGCAGTGTCACATGAAAGGGCTTTTCCTAACTCTTGTTGTTACTGAGTTCAAATATAATTGTTTGCCTGATTTAACCTTTGATGTAATGGCCATGCATGACTTTCACACAGGTGGACTGGTCATCATTCCTGACTTCTGTTTAAGTTTCTGGGTCAAGTGCTGCTAGGGAGTTCATGAAATTGAGTCCCAGTAATCTATCAGGCACTGATGAACTGGCGAATTGATGAATTCACAGTTCCATGAAGAGGCAAGCAGGAGAGATGCTTGCTGTTCCCCTGGCTTCTGTTGCTGTGTCACTGTTGAATTGGACCAAAACTTGTCTCTGCTTTAACCTCCACACTCCTGGACACCCCTTCTGCTTAGAAATGATCAAATAACTTCAGGCTTGCATTATTCATTCTGAAAGAGATTTGTCTTCTCTCTCTCTTCCCTGAAGAAGCAGGTAATGAAAGACAAGATTAAGACACAGTTTAAGACAAATTCAGTTGAGGAATTCTTTCAAAAACTCAGGCTTCCAGCCAGAAAGGGGAAACCAAGGCCAAGCAAGGCTCTCCTCAGTAGGTAGAGGTCCTGACCAGCTCCTTACAGATCAATGAAAGTGTCTCCTGCTAATGTAGGCAAATCTCAGAGCTTATCCTTTCTCTCCCAGCTGTCAGGGTTTCCTAATTAATTTCCTGAGTAATCCAACCACAGGCATCAAGGAGAAAAGGGTCGGGAGTCAGTCAGACTCTAAGAGAGGTGAAAGAAGGTTTATGACCTTCTTTGAAGGTTTTCTCTGCTCGCTCTTGTTTCCTTTCATATCTCTCCCATTTGTTTTGTGACTTTCACATATAAGTCCATTTCTTCTGCCAGCACATTAGTGAGGTGTTTGTCATCCATTTCAGTGGGACCACAAATAAACTATAATCACAAAGGTGCTCACTTCAGCCTTTCCTTGCCAAGTTGATCCTGCCAAGTTTAGCATAGTTTTTCGCTCTCTTTTTTTTTTTTTTAAACAGGAAAATACAAGTAAACTCATTTGAATAAAAATTGAACTGATTCATTCAACCAAGGTGAAATTGTTCATTTGGAGGCACCTCTAGGGAAAGCAAATAATTGAAAAGCTGCATTTAAAAATAATGAGTAAAGATGCTGATGGTCCTGGTTTAAATCCAGAAATTCATTCTTTAAGGTACACCAGGGTGTAGGAGACCCAGGTTCAGTTCTTTTACCTGTCTGGGAGAATTTGATGTCTCTGGCTTTCCAAGGGAGAGCCTGACCTGCAACCAGCTTTTGGAGAGCCCTGAAGGAGAAGTGTCCTCCCCTCAGATCCTCACTTCATTCGATTTGACTCTGTATAAATAGACATCTGTTAGGGCAAAGTTCAGAAATGAGGGATATCCTGTCTGGGTGAGTGAGCTGACAGTCGTGCTAGAGAAACTCTCACTTTTGCTTCAATAACTATTCAACCACATAATTTCAGGCAGAACAGTTCGATCAGGAGGGGTTGAGGGAGTCACATCTTCACCATCAGTAGCCTTGGACTGCAACCTACTTGAAATCTCCTTACATGTCTTCCAGGAGGGAGCCTGATTTGCCCCCTGTAGGCCTGGGTTTTGGTTATCCAGCAGCCCCTACACACCACAGCCACAGTCCAGCATAGCCACACTCATGTCAACAACCAAACCCTGCAACAGGATCTTACGTCAATGCTTGTGGTTCCTGTGTTGGGAGAGAGAAAGGCTGATCATCTGCTTCTCATGTCGGATCAGTACATGGTCTGTCTCTAGCAAGGTTCAGTTGCATCTTATATTTGTCCTTCATTCTGAATAATTTCTATAGATTGCCCTTAATCCCAAATACAAGTCCCCTTCTGACCAAGGTGGGTGTGCAGTTATCCCTTTGTCATGCATATATCTCCTCTCTCTTTATGGAGAGCCTACAGACTTCAGTACAAAGGGAGACAAATACAAATAGACAAAATGGAGAGTGCTATATTTAAAATATTGCTAAATGCTATCCATGTGCTTGGGCTGTAAAAGACTTAGCAAGGACAATCCCTAACAGATTTTGTGTCAAAATCAGACTGCTGAATTATCTTCATTGTCCCTCTCACCTTTCACTGAAATGTGGTCAAATAAATTGCCTTTTGGCAGTGGGTGTAGGAAGTCACTACCTAGTTCTCATTCACAGGCAACCGGCTGATTTACTTTCCTTTATTCCCTTTATTTCTTTTTGCAGGGAAGGCTGCTTCTCCCCCATCAGCCCAGAGGCATGTCCCCTTGTGCAGTCTTTCATGTGCCACGACCGGACATTCATCCTGGACGGCCATGTGCAGCTGAAGACGGGTCTGCAAACCCAGGAGCGACACCTTTTCCTCTTCACAGACCTTCTGGTTGTTGCCAAGTCCAAGTGAGTATGGCATCTCAGGCACTGCTCCTAAAGAGTACCCCTTTTTCTCAGCAGAGCACAACATAGATTTCCATAATGCATTTTCAGTAGCAAATCTTTCCTAAATCATAAGGAAGCTTTTTATCTGGTCAGTGGAAGTTAGGTGCCTGACCTCTTCAGGCACCTTTGAAAACCCCATGGCCATAGAGGAGTTCCAGGAAGTATCAGATGTTCTTGAATATATTGATTGTGTGGTATCATCTTTCCTGCTTTGGGAGCACAGTGTCATAGAAAAGACTCATCCGTGCTCAGCTATGTCCATTGTGCTGCTTTCAACTGACTGTTGTGTTTTAGGCAGGTCATGGAATCATAGAATTGTTTCAGTTGGAAAAGATCCTTAAGATCATTAAATCCAACTGTTAACCCAGCACACTGCCAAGTCCACCACTAAACCATGTCCCTAAGCACCACATCTACACATCTTTTAAACACCTACAGGGGTGGTGACTTGACCACTTCCCTGGGCAGCCTGTTTCAGGGCCTGACAACCCTTTCAGTGAAGAAATTTTTCCTAATATCCAATCTAAACCTCCCCTGGCACAACTTGAGGCCATTTCATGTCTGCCCTATCACTTGTTACTTGGGAAAAGAGACCAACACCCACCTTGCTGCAACTTCCTTTCAGGTAGTTGTAGAGAGCGATAAGGTCTCCTCACAGCCTACTTTTCTCCAGACTAAACCCCAGTTCCCTCAGCTGCTCCTCATAAGACTAGTGCTCTGGACCCTTCACCAGCTTTGTTGCTGTACCAGGATAGAAAGCTTTCTCTTTACATATTTAACCCGGGCCCCAGGGAGGCAGCAGACTTCCCTCAGAAGTGGGTCTGGTCTGAAAGTTGGACCTTCTGTTCCCTCCAGAAGGGAGTCTCCTATGACAATGACCTGTCTTTTTTTTCTTTATGGAGGCAGTTTTGATGCAGGGCGTAGGCCAACTTAACCTTGGTGACACCTCAAGGCTGGATGAGCCCTTATCCTCCTTATTCTTTGATGCCACTTGCAGAGCTGCATACTTGTTACGCAGAGGCATGTGGGAGGGTGGGGTAGTCACAGAGGAGACGTGCCTCCTCCACTCAGCAGGAGGTTGCTGCCGTTCTCCCCTATCCCATAAGTCACTGTGGTCAGCCAGGAAGAGAGAGTGTAGGGAATCCTCCATATCACGTGCCTTTGCCTGTTAGGCCTGTTTCATCTTCCGTCCTATGGGGTGTGTGTAACACCGTGACTGTGTCACAGAGGGGCTACAGATCTTAATGCTTACCTGGAAGCTGCTTTGATACACAGCAGTGATGAGCAGCTTTATAAAAACAGAGGTTACAGGCAGCATCACACTGTCTGTCTCTGTGGGTTGTGCTGTGCCAGGCACAGTGTGAGGAAGGGGAAGGAGAAAGGAAGCAATGCTGAGCAGTCTGGATAGTGTTCGTGTGTAATCAGGCATGCTGTTGAGCTCTGATTATTCACTCTACCATTCACAATTAAATCAGATTTACAAGCTGCGTCTAGCATGCCAGCTTTGTGCAGCATTTGTGGTTTAAGGCAATTTTAGAGGGTGCTTTCACTTGTAGTTATGGGTTATGGGGAAATAATAATAAAAAATCGTGATGCAGCTTCATTCTCTGGTAGGCACTGTGTTTGTGGTTTCACAGGGATGAGCAATCTCGACGTGAATCCTGGGCTTTTGCAATGTGTCTTTTCGCTTAAGCAATTGTTTCAGAGACTGCTGGGAAAAGCCAGAATAAATCTGTGTTTTCTGTAGAAATCTGAGCTGTGTCTGTTTGAATCAATCATAGTCAATGTAACCTCCCCACCTGAACTCCTTCACTTGATGTAGCATGACAACACAGAGGATATTTTACCCAAAACATGATCTACTACAGGTGGGTGGTGAACATAGGAATGTTTAGAGGAAATCTTGCTATTCTACCAGCAGTAATAGAATTATTACTGTATTTATGTACATTTGTGTCACCTAATTAAAGCTTTCAAATGTTAAATACTTGCAACTTACCTAGGCTTCTAGGCTCCTTTCATAGTCACTGAGGGAAAACCCACACCTGCCTGCAGCAAACTCACTTGGCTCTAAAAGAGTGCTGAGGGTGGATGAGGGGAGTTACACTCTTGGGGGTCTCTCACTCTATCCACTGGCAGTGGACACAGTCTCACTAGCTTAGGTCTAAGCTTCTAAACTATAGAAGACTAAAGTCGGGTGAGATGAATCCCTCCATCCCTGGTCAGCATGCTGAGCAGAAGCAATGTTACAAGCCCAGGCTGAGATGCACATAACTGAGAGTTTGGCTGGGTCCCAGTGGGATTATTTGCATAGCAAAGTGCTACTCTGTGTAACCATTCCAAAATCTGGTCCCAGGGAGTAGTAATGGCTCTCATAGCATTTGATTTAGTCTGGTGAAGAGTCTGCAATGTTTGAAGAAGGGGGAATGCAACAAATTGTGCTTCTGCATATGATAAAGGGGGAGGGGAATCAAGTCTTTGCTAGAAATGGTACAAATAGTGTTTTGAGTGATGTGATGTTACTTCATGTATTTTAAAGAACTAATTGGGATGTTCTCTCTACAGCTGCCCTGTCAGCAATTAAAGCATCAGAGCTGTCACTAATGAATACTACTTAAAAATCAGCATTTTTAAAGATATCTCACACTGAAATGCCATTGCTGATTCCTAGAGGGAAAACCTAAGCAGTGTGTATTGCTTTGCAGCTGTGACTATTGATTGTTACTGACTTTTTAATAGCTGATGCAGAGTGAAGACAGCAGGTCACCAGGACACAAATAATGATGCAGTTGAACCTGACTTAACTTCAGAATTATTCCTTGTGAAGGTGCTAAACATTTGTAGAACTCTTTTGTGTTAAGTAGTTTTTCAGCTGTCAGTTTTTCATATACACATATGAACACCTAAGATATCTCAGGTGTGGCTCAGCGCTGTACTGGTGTCAGCTCAGCTGCAGTTAGCCAGTCACTGTACAAAGGGAGCTCATGTATAATTAGGCTTTGTATGATCAGCAAATGAGTGCAAGTTTTTCCTAAAGAGAGCAAGAAGTATCTTGTGTCCTCTGAGCTTGCTGAGTAAATTCCTGTACAGCACTGAGCTCCTGCTTAAAGGCAGCAAATTGGCATTGCTCCCATGGAAATTTGTGGGAAGTAGGTCTTCTGCACAACCGGTCTGTGTATGACTTTGGGCAAGGTGCCTGTGGGTTTTCTTTCTCCTGCTTTCTAATAATTTCTGAAACAAAGACTGTTATCTTTTCAGATAATTCGTTAGCTCAGCTTATAAAAAAAAAAAGAACAATACTCACGTGCTGTGCTTTTCTCTCAGCTGTCCTGTCCTTTTCTGCCTTCATGTGAGGATTAAATCATAAATTAGTTGATTGGAAGAGTTTTTCTCACTAAACCAATGCTATGTAAAATGTTGTACTGATTTCTATATATTGATTATATTTCTTACGGAGGGTGTCTGGTTTTATTTGGCAGAGTATATATTTCAAGGATCTGACAGTTAATGATCAAGGTTTCTCACATAAGTTCTTGTGTGGGAGGCACAGGGAAATGGCTTCCTCTTTCTCCTTTGCAATATGTAAATGCATATACACACATGCATTTTAAGGCTATTTTCCCAATGTGGCTGGACATAGAAATTAATGGTAGGATTGGTAGGATACATACATGGAAGTACAGTAGCAATCCTACAGTGGATCCATTAATGCTTTTGTTAGAGGGTCCTATTAAGGAGATTAGCAAATCTAGTGAGGAGTTAATCTTCCATCTCTTAACAGCCGCAAGGTATCTCATTGCCACTTGCAGAAAGCAAAAGGAACTGAATTTACTCAGCAGTGGTGGGGCATTTCGGGGTGTGTCAATTCCTACACCATAGATGTTCATGATTTTTCTGTTGATTTCAGTGGACTCTGGATTTGCTTGATATTTATAGTGTAACACTTGCAAGGGGACTTACTTTCTCAAAATAAATATCTTTGTTAGATTCTTACTCTTTCCATTTTTCAGATATTCATTTGTGCTGCTTCCTTAGCAGTGATATATTCGTTTCTAGAGGTAATGCTTTGGCACTTAAATAGAAGACCCACATCTCACAAACACTGAGAACCCATGGATTGCGTAAAGAATATGGCAGATAGAGATAAAATTATACTTCAGGCTCTTTAGATGTTAATAGAGGCTACTGTTTCAGTGCCTCTGAAAACAAGGCCACTTGAATCCTGATAATAGTTTAGAGCTGTGACTAGGCAAGGCAAACAGGGTAAGAATATACATCAAGCATGATTGGAGAACATCTTTGTGCTTCTGCCAACACCCTGCTGACACACACTGCTGGCACTGTAGGGGTCTGGCTTTATGACCTGTAAATGTTAAAAAAGTGCAATAGCATGTAGAGAGTTCACTGTACTGGGTAACATGAAAAAGAAATTGAGAAAAGGAGAGACAACAGATTGATTTGGTGGAGTCAGACCAGGCATCCCTTTATTAACATCTACATTAGAATTCATAGCTGTACTTTTTTGTAAATGTACATTTTCACAGTTGATTCTGTGGTCAGTCTGTTACAGTTATTTCTGTATTCTTGACAGATCTTACCTGTTGTATCACAAATTGATTTGTTGACAAGCATGTTGAAATGTTCTTCTGTATTTTAAGTTACTCTTTCACAGGGTAACAAAATGTAGTGAAGAGAACTGAAATGTGCAGCTGACCAGGAAACACCATGATATAGTTTTAAAAATACATGAACTTGAGATGGTATTTAATAGGATTTTATGGTGATCTAATTGAAGTGCACCTTTTTGCCAGGTGTGATACACACTGACGGTCCTTTCTTGCCCACCACTCCAAAGGCTGCTGGGTTATTAGTGGTGAACTACCCCACTACACCCATTAGCACGATGTCAGCTGGAAACCTCAGACTCAGAAAACTCAGGGTACTGCAAGTTCATCTAGGTCCTCTTTAAAGCTGCAAGGTTCGAGTACTTTCATGTTTCAGACTGTATTACTTCAGCCTGCCCTACATCAAATACCTTGTAAGTGAGTAGGTAGTCTGTGTGTACCAGAGCTCTAAGAAACTGCTTACCTGGCATATTTAATTATAGAGCACTAACCACCATGATACCTGGCACCGTCCCCATCTACATTTGCAATACAGTGTCGAGCTGACATACTCGTGCTTACAGTCCTTGGATTAAAAGGTCAAAATGTTTTTAGGGAAGGGACACTTTTCCTCTAGCCTTTCCCTGCTGGTCCCAGAGGACCATAGCTCAGGTAAATCAGTCTGCAAGGCCTCCAGTGCAAACCTGACTTGGAGTGGCTGTTGCACTGCTACAGAGCTGGCCTGACTTTGTGAGATTTTACTCATTTCTCACATAGCACTGTTGCCCACCAATCCTACAAAGGAAAGAGACTTATCATGAGAAATTAAGTGGAAGTAAAGAGTTGAAATAAAAAAGTGAAAGTCTGTAAATGTGACCTTTACTGTACTTCAGTGTTCAGTAGGATAAAATACAGGAAGGGCCAAAATTTAAAGTTGGGGACATTGTCTATTGTCCTTGTTTATGACTAGATATTCTGAGAATGCAGGGAATCCTGGCTCATTCTCCAAGTGGTGTGGACCTAAAGGTACCATGCTAATGTGCGGAGTCTGCAGCTAATGTGGGGAGTCTTCATGTGACCTATGCTGTAGTTAACACAAATGACAGTTTTCTGCTTGTTCTTTCTGCAGGATAGCCTAGTTGTCACTACATGAACTCACCACACTTGTTGTCCTCAGGTCTAAACAATCCAACTGTACTATAAACTCCTCAATGACATTAAAGTCACTGAAAGGAGAGCCCAACACAAGTGGCAATTTGCCTCATGATGAGATTTGGAGAGGAGCTCTAGACATGGGGAGAAGTTTTCCTCCAAGAAGGGGGATGACCAGGGATGCCACAAGCAACCTATTTATCCCACATATAATATATCTGTTGATCCCATTTAGATGAGAAATTGATATATTTTTATATGCAAACCAAACAAAAGATTGTTTTCTTTAACTAAAGCAAAAGTGCTTCTTCCATCAGCTCCAATGCAAGCTTCACATGTGCCTGAAGGAAGAAGAAACTCAGAGTTGTTTAACCTGCCTTGCTGTGTTTTCGTGTGTATGACATACCTGTGAATTTCTGCCAGCAGGTCGCACTCTCATTTCAAACTAAAGTGCCAAGCACGTCTCTGTGAGATGTGGACAGCATTTTGTACAGAAGAAGTCTGTGAAGGCAGCACAGACCCAGAGAGGTCCTTTGTCTTGGGCTGGCCCACCACAAACTGTGTGGCAAATTTCAGGTAAGAATTGAGATATGTTTTATTTACCAAGGTACTTAAATGTTTTTAAGCTGACAAGTAACGAGACTATCACAGATGCATTTCAGCACCAGTGAAGGTGGGAAGCAGGAACTTACTGATTCTTAAGTCAATTCCTTCTAGTGCTGTGAACAAGACACCCTTCATGCCTCATCTTCTGGCTCTCTGCAAATGTGTCAGTGGTACTCGCTTGTCACTTAAAAATTTGAGAAAATACGTGATTTGAAAAAGCACTGTCTGTGCTGCAAACTTCCTTGGTAGAAATTCTCTTTTTGGGTATCATTTGAAAACACCCTGACTAACTAATAACATGAACTACAAATAGTAAACAGCCAAGCTAATGACAGAATCAAATAGATCCTCAAAGGACACTTTTAAACAGAAGAGCTTGTATTGGAAGCAGCAGGAAACATACATACACTGAAATACTGACCTTGTCCTATTTCTCTTTTTAATTTAATTGTGCCAGAAAAAATGTCAAAATTCCTTTTAAAGCAGAATCTCTGAATTGTAATAGAGAGAGACTCTTGGTCTGTCTTTGCAGCATTGATTGTAGGACACATAAGGGCTGTAGAGGTAATTTCAGTGATTAGGCTAATTTTAATCTCAGCAGGAGGGCTCTGTCGTCACTTTGGATAAGAGAAGGCACTGTCCCCCTGAAATCCCAGCTGCTCAGCCACAGTAATTTGGCTGGGTCTTGGAAAATGCATTTTCCTCTTTACCAACAGAGAGCAAAAGCTGACGCATGGAGCATAATTTGTATGTCACATTGTCCATATCCAAAGAGAATGCTGTGCACAAACTGCTCTCTGTTGAGCTGGTTGTGCTGTTTATGTTTTTTTCACTTAATAGACCTGAAACAAAGCTGAAATTTTCAATTGATTTTCAATTGAACTCTTGCCAATAAACATGAGCTTTGATCTAGAGACAGCACTTGATCCTTTATAGCTATCAGAAAGTAGTTGAATAGGAAAGCAATAGCTTCAATGGAAACGATAGAGATTTTATAGAAGTGAAATGATTTTATGTCTGGAGGTGCACAGAGAAATCTAAAATGCCATGCTTGAGTCCGTAGGTACATATCTGACAGAACTGAAGCAGCCAAAGCAGAATCACATTTTTAATCTTTATAAAGTGCATTCCCCTCACAGCATCCTTCATTAGGTTTGTGGTTCCCTAAATGTCTGCTCTGAAAATTTGAGGAATTTGATTGCAGAAGCAGCAGTGGGAATAGCAGTTCCTCCATTTAGGGCAGGATTTAAATGAAGAAAGTTGAAGCAAAATTAGGTTAGATTCTTGCACTATCCTATTATTAGCTACATTTAACTGGACAATTTGTATCCTTGAAAGCATATAAATGAGTTAAAGATAAATGAGATAAGCCTTAAAATGTCCAAAGTTAAACCCTACTAAGTACAATGGAACCTCTTTTCATTGTGACTTTATGTGTACTTTGTAGTGTGGTGATAAACGAAGCAATAAATAAGAGAATTATAATGGTGAATTCTGAATTGTAATAGAGATATACCAGAGGAAATACCTTTAAACTTTTGAATTAAGCTCTTATTTTAAAGTGTCCTCCTCCTCTATTTGGACATTAGCTTAAAAACTCAACCCATTTCCTACTGAACTCACTGGTAAAGCTTTAACTTCTGTATAAAAATTGGTAGCTGGGGCTTTTGATCTCAATGGCAGGCTTTTCAGTTGATTTTGCAGGGAAAGAGATTTTTCATTCAAATATGGTTAGTTTTTGTAGGTATTTATGGGAATTGCAACCAAGAAACAGTCCATTCCACCATGGTTTGTACAAGGACTATTTTGGTATTATTCTAATGGCTGATTTGTCCCTGTTTTTCTGTAATTCTTGCAGGTCTGCAGAACAAAAGGAAACATGGCTGTCTTTTTTGCAAAGGTACTTTATTATACAGTCTTTGAAGATGCTGAAAAAAGTCCCAACCATCTAGACCAGTGACTCCCAAGCTGTGGTACCTATGCCATCATGATAAATAAGCTCTTTCAAAGTGAAATTAAGGAAAAAAACATTTCGTGCCTTCTCCCTGCTGAAGATGGTCGTGCCATTCATGCAACAATCACTGTGCAAGGAGGGAAACACTTCCCTGTGCCTGAACATGGCTCAGCACAAAACTGGAGCGATTCTTATCGCCCATGGTCCCTTCCCTACACAATTGTAGGAGCCTCTACCACCATTGCTCAAGTTGAGCTCTTTCCATGGTGATGGCATCTAAGCAAGCCCAGCTCAGGAACCTCTGCTCTAACCCAGCTGCTGCTCATACATAGCTGTGTTTTAGTCTTACAAAATGAGCCCCAAGCTAGAGGGTATGATGAGAGGAGGGTCTGTGTAAATAGAGCTGTCTTATTTCAGTCAGTGTTTGGACAGAAAGCTACTAGTGCTGGTTTTGTTTTCCGGTCATCTACTTCTGCTGATTGAGGTTTGTGTCTTCATTTGATTCTTCAGAGTTCCTTGGGTTATTTAAGTCATCCTTGCTGGGGATGATTTCTAATTCACTCTTCTCTTCAGTCCTTTGAACTGGTCCATACAATGGGATGTAACTGATACCAGTAAGAGCCTGTAGTGCACACTGAGGCATCACAGTGATTGCTAGTTTTAGCTTGATTTTTTAAGTCCAGTTTCTCTGCTGCTTACATTGATTTCTACAATGAAATTTAATACAACAGGGCATTCTTGAAAGCCATGGTCAACATGCCTTCCAGGTACTGCTGGATGCTTTCTTGTCCTCAGAGATCTTTCTATTGCAGTACAACTGCAAACGATCTGCTTCTTATCCAGTTATTGCTTGATTGCTATTTAAATCTCCATTTTGCTGTTTATGTTTACAATAGTAAAAATCTACTTGTTTTGTACTTGTTTTGTCAGTCGAATAAGAGAAGAGAAGGAAAAAGACTATCCTAAAAGCATTCCTCTGAAGATAATTGCAAAGGACGTGGGAACTTGTGCATATGTAAGTGCTCTTGAGCTAAACAGGAGTCTAAATCCACATCACCCGTAAATCCTTTGGATATTGGGAGGGTTCCTTTGGGCTGCAACTTCCTTTAAGGATTCAGCCCCTTTAAAAGACTTGGCATATGCATCCCTGAAATGTTTGTTTCCTGTGTTTAATACATGAGTTCCTTTTAAGACACTGTGCTTGCTAAGAAATACCAGTTCTGGCACACAAACTAAAGACTGTACAGTGTGAAGTCCCAAGAAACACCTCTAGCTGAACTTACGCATAAGCATCTTCAGAAATGCCAGTACTCTTTTTTTGCTTGTAAAATTGATCTGAACCCACAGCTGCCTTCATTCAGTTCTGCAAAGTTGCAAAGTGTTTTATTGCATATAATGATCATAAGTCAGTAAAGCTGTGTATATGAACACCCTGAAATTACTTAAAACACGTTTTCATCAACTAACTGATGTTGGTAAATTTATAGGCACAAGGTAAATTGGTAAGGAAAGGTCATCCACAGGGTGATTTGCACCTTTTTTACTAAATTAGTTCTTGTATGTAGCCAGTTCCCTAGGGATGCACTGGTGTTCAGTGATAACCCATCCATTCTCCCCCTGCTTCTTATACATTTGTCCTTTCTTTTTACATGTGCTTTTAAAATCTCTGTTTCATGCTCAGAAGCCTAAAGAGCATTTGCAAGAACACGAGAAATTTTTACAGCAGTTAGACTTCATTGGAGGTCTTTGCCCAATAGTGGATCTTCACTTAGAATTCTGTGTTTGCATAGACATAAGCATAAAGGAGTCTGCCTTTTTTCAGAAAATCATTATTAAGGTAAATTATAATAGTTAAAATTGCCAGGCTGCTAAGGCAAATGTTAATGAACAACAGCAATAATTGTGATAGCTCAAATGCAGGACTGCAGATCAAGACGTGCTCAGGTGTAAATGTCTATAAATCATACATGCACTTGGGTGTTGTACTTTTGTACCAGAGTTTGGGGTTTTTAAATGTCTTTTCTCCTTAGCTGTTAGTTCATGTGCCAAATATGGTTTTCCCTGTCCTGACAGTCCTAGGAACAACACGCTGTAGTCTAGCTATTATTGGTAATGAAACAGTGGAGGAGCAGATGGAAACTCTGTAATGCAAATAGTTCTTATGGCACTGTGGTCCCTGTGCTACAGCAGCTGGAGATGCCCCAGAATTATTTCATTTTTGGAGGGTAGGGAAGGCTGAACACAAGACACAAACCATTTTATTATATTCTAGCCAAAAGCAAAACTTATGCAAATGTACTGACCTACTCCTGAGAGCCAGATGTCATTGCTTCAGGCAAATGTTAAATTTTTTATGGCATGAGCATTCAGATATACCCTAAAGTAAAATATACAGTGTTCTCCCTACTTTCCTTTGATTGCCATGGCAGCTTGTTACCCTTACAGACTTACACAAATGTACAGCTCATATCTTTTCTAAATGCCAAATGTCAGGAGTTTGTTTCACCTGAACACATCCTACGGCCAGTATAAAATTGCAATGCTACACAGGTAGAGCAAACCATCTTGAGACTGGCAGTCAACATTTGCATCCCAGCC
Source organism: Aegotheles bennettii (assembly GCA_013398125.1). NCBI lineage: Eukaryota > Metazoa > Chordata > Aves > Caprimulgiformes > Aegothelidae > Aegotheles > Aegotheles bennettii. The sequence goes on along the minus strand of VZRW01011922.1, from coordinate 25,598 downwards.
CTGCCACCTTCCCTTCTTTGGGCCATTGTGTATGCCTGGGCAGTTTCTTGCAGCAGCCACGCATTTTTTCTGCCAGGGCTTTAGGCTGGCCACGAACTAACTGCAATCCTAAAGCTGTGTAGTCTTGCTAGTGAAGCCAAACTAGCACACCTCTAAAGATGGCTTAGTAACTTCCACTGGATGTGTGGGAGCTGCCTGTCAGCTTGGAATTGAGGCCAGTGTGGGTGTGATGGTACAAGCAAAAACCACTTTGGACATGCTCTCCCCACTTGTTTTTGCCTCTGCAAGGTGATGGCAGTGGTGCTGCCACATCCCAGCGGGGCTGAGGATGGAGTCATTAGTCCTGGTGTGTTTGAGCGACCCGTGGCACCAGGGCAGAGAGCACTGCCCAGCTGTACAGGAGTAATACTGGTGCCAGGCAGCAGGTGCTGAGATCTCACTCTGCAAATGTTGCCTTGTGGAAAGCGGCACTTCCTCCCACACAGAGCTCGGCACCCCGTACTGGTCGCCGTAGCTATTTAGAAAGCAGTGTTTCTGCTGATCCATGCTTTTCCATACTGCCAATCAGCAGATTCTGGAGGATGCTGGAGAGGCAGCATTTGAACTGGATAAAAGATTACCAAGAGGAAGTGTTTCTGGTACTAAGCCAAATCTAGCTTTGAGAAATCTATATAGAATGTGGCAAAGGATATGGAGATGAACAGTCTGTACAGTATTTCCTTACCAGGGAGATCTTCAGTAGAAAATGACAGAAATTATTAACAATTTATGTGAGATCCTCTTATTTCACTGAAAAAAACTTACTGTAATGTTTATTTTTTTTTTCAAAGAAAACTTGCATGCTTTTAAATTAATCAAACCATTACATTTACTTAATGCAGTGCCTAAAGTGCAGTCAGTGGCCGTGTCTTTTTGCGTGTTTTATTGTGGAGGTCCTGTCCCCAGTACTCATGGCACTCCCTGGTCTGATGGAGCTGTTGGGAAAATGGGGAGCACATACAGAAAGTATGTAACAAAGTGGAGGAATCCAACCTCCATCTCAGATTCCTAGGTCTTTATCTATGTAGTATAACTTATTTGTCAAGTAAAATTTTAACAGGATGCTCTCAATTTTTCCAACACAGAGTTACGCAGAGCTATTGCACTTCAGATACTCTTTGAAAATCCAAATTTTTCATGCCAAATTTTTAATGCCCTTCTCCTTCTTTCTGTTCACAGTCAAAAACCCTAAGTGTAACAAATGTTGATACAGCAAATGATGTAATTCTCATGGCCGTGCAGCAGCTGGGAATTAACGTAAGTCCTTACACCAGTTTTAATAATCAAATCTTCCCTTGCACTTTTTCCAAGTTTCAGGATATGAACATTAATTAAATCCTTTGTCATAGCAATTCAATGTTGTTGAAAGGAAGTGAAAGTGCCTTGTTAATATATAGTCCTCCAGAGATCATCGAGTGCCTTAGAAGTTTTGAATAAGTCTCTCATCCCTGTAAGGGATCCGTCATGTTTGAAGTTGCTTTTAAATCTACTTTGCTGATGCCTAAGAGGAGATATCTTGGCACAGAAAGTGAGAGTTTGATAGAGCTCCTTTTGCATACTTCAGTGTGAACAGGAAACCTACTGACCTGCTTGTTACTTGGGTTCAAAATGTGCAAACGTCCATGATCAGCTGTGTCCCCAGATTACAAGTACAGGCACTGCTCTCAAGTGTCCAAGTCAGGCACTCTGAATATCCATGGACCTTAAGTGTTATGTGAGATATGAATGTGAGAGAGTGATTGCCCAGAATCTGAATGTACCCAATTTAAGCAATGTCCTGTTTTGGAGAAGGGCTTTTACAGGACTTACGATAATGCAGGGTAGTGCACCAAGTAGATGCAGCGATTCGTAGTAAATCAAGTATTGCCTCAACTGGCTCCCTTTGCTCTAAACCAGGCAAGGTAATGCCTCAGGTGTAATAATGAACCAGTGCCAGGGAAAAGAATTCTGGCTCCTTTATTCGGGTTCTCTCATTGTTTTGCAATGTGGCTCCATCTGACACCAATGGTCGTAGAAGATCCTGGGTGGCAGTGTTTTATCTGGCCTGTCAGTCTGCTGTTTAGGTAACAAGATTTTTAAAATGTCATGCTCTCGATGCATAGGTTGATTTTGTTGCATGGAATCTGACAGGTCTTTCCTTACCAGAGCCCTGAGCATGAAGGGTCAAATATGACCAAAATGCCACTCATGTGCTTTCCTGGGTTTTCTGGAGACCCCCAGCAAAAGCTGAAGTAACCTCATAATTTCCCTTCCCTAGCACTCATTATCACTAATTCAAACAGGTTTTTAATGCGTGCAGGGGCCTATTCTGCTACCTTGGTATTTCCCAGGCACAGCAATTTCTGTCTAGCTGTCTTGTTATGGCTCAGACATCCCATTGACACCAGGGCTGGGGCTCTGGCCCAAGCTCAGGGTGATGCACTCTGTCCAATTAAGGTAGCTCTGGAGCTCATGGAGGAACTGCAAGGTAAAAAGGATAAGGTATGAGTTAAAATAAGGATTTTTATTGAAGATTGTCCCCCCCAGTCTGCACCAGAAATCCAAAGACTATGCTATGTTACAAGCACAAGTCTTTATTATTATATGCTTAATTTTTATCCGTTTTACAGGTGACATTTGCACTTCCTCATTTTGTGTGCAGAAAAAGCAGGAAAATGATAGTATTGAAGATAATATTTAGTTTGATATGAGTGGGCGGAGGAGCTGGATAGATTTCAGCTTTTTGTTCTTTTTTATGTATCACAATCAACCCTTTCCTCCTCTTTACATTTTTAATTTGAGTGGAAAAAGAATGAAAGCCATCCAAAAGGTATAAAATCTTGCCTGCAGAATTATGTGCCCAAGTAATATACTACATTTTTTCATTACATCTTCATATCATAAAGCCTTTTTCATTAGAGGCATATCATAAGATTAGCAATAAAATCAAACAAGCTAAATAAATTAAGCTGTAGCCTGTGTATCAGTCTAACACCCAGCCCCCTCATAGGATTGTTCTGACTGTGAGGAAGCTTTTCCTTATGTACTGTCTCAAGATTTTTTTATTTATGTCCAGAGAGAACCACTTGAAAGGAGCTCTACAACTTTTCAATGGCAATTATAAAAACTACATTTCACATCTTGTGTGATTAATGGGGCTATTACTTTGGCTGAGTTCACTCTGGTTTAACGCATCAGGGTTTTTCCCTCTGTGGTTTCTCTAGTAAAATGACAACTAGATCCTGCAAAATGACATTGATCATCTGTTCCAAATTATCAAGTGGGGCAGAAAGAAGGTCCTTGGGTTTCCCAGCTCTGTAAGTACACTTGCCAATTTTTCTGGGACAGTCACATCTATACTGACAAATGGCCTCAATAAAGCCCCTAAAGGATGACATTTGCAATTGAGAGATGAAGTCTGCCTCCTGAAACTGTGCTTACTAGCTCTTCCCCTTCCTCTGCTTCCCCTTCACAGCAACGAACCCTTTCATATATATATTTAAAAGGAAAAGTAAATACCTTTTCTTGAGCTCCTCAGCTGTATTTATTTGCTCCTGGCTGCTTGCCCTGAGGCATCAGAGATGTCTCCAAAGCCTATTTATTTTCCTTCTGCCCCCTGCTAGCTAACTTAACAGCAGTGCTAATATGGGCCAGAAATCTCTGTCAGTCAGAGAGCAAACTGCCAAGGCTTTATTGGGTGTATCAGCATTACACCGGGTGCGTTCAGCAAAGTAGAAAGATTCTTAAGAGCTTTGGAGACACTGGATGAAAGTCGAGGCAATGCAGGGTAGTAGGCAAATCTGTTTAAAAATAGATAGGATTGAATTTTAGAGCTAAATAAGTACTGTCGTGAGGTATTTATTACCTTTTGTAGCCAGAAAACTTTTAGATTTTAATTAACCTAATTTAGGAGTGTCACTGAAAAGGGGTTTAAAGTCTAATAGATCACTTCTCATACAGTCTATTTATCCACTTGCTATTACCTTTTGTCCTGAAAGTGGTTTATATTAAATGTCATTCTTTTTATTTCTGTTGCCTCACCGTCATATCTGAAATAAGGTACTATTCTCCTTCAATTAAACTGCAACATTGTCTTGTATGTTTATGCTAAAGGCAATACTTATAATTTGCATTCAAATCAGCAGTTTTACACAGCTTTTCCCAAAGATGTTCACATTCTCTGGTCCTCTGAAAATAGTCTCCTTTGATGTAAATTTATCCTCTCCACTGGAGATTTTAGAAGAGAGCTCAGCAGTTCTAAAGCACCATCCAGCACTCCCAAGCCCTGCCACACAAAAGAGCTGCACAACAGGGCCGACGGCAGCCCTGTGAGAAGATTTTGAGGCAGCACTGAGTGCCAGGAGCCCCTTGGGTGCCATCCTTGCCTTGGCATCATCCGCACAGGCTCAGGTTGCAGGTGACAGTGCTCCTGCCCTGCTCTCTATCGCAGGGCACAGGGTGCTGTTGCCTGATGAGCCTGAGCTCCTCCCACTTGCAGGGAGCATAGGGGAGCTCTGGAGATGGCGGAGCAGAGGTCTCAGTTGCGAGGCTGAGGGTGCCTGTGTGCCAGAGCACATCCTGGAGGATGCAGTTACCCTGGTTCTTGGGACAGAGCTGAAGGGTCACCTTAGCTCACACAAACTGCCCGCTGTCTGCCACACACTGCCGCAGGCCTCCGCTTCCTGCTGCTTATCTGTAATCCCTCCGAGGGATCAGACTTGTCTCTCCCCGGGGCTGGGTGCTGCTCAGCACCAGCAGAGAGAAGTGGGGCACAGGGGCACTGGGGCCCAGGAGTAGCACCAGGGGCTAGAGGTCTCCTCCATGCTGGGGCTGCCTCATTTCCAGCCTCCTGGGAGGAGGGATGCATGTGGGCCAGGGACCGACCCAGCCATGTGGCAGGGGGGAGTAGCATGGCTAATGTCTTGGTCTGGCCTCAAAAGCAATCTTGAGTCCCAGCAGGCTGTGACCTCCATCCCCGTGCTTCCAGGAGCAGTGAAAAAAAGGGCAAATCTCCTCCTTTTCCTGGAGAAATGAGGGGCTCCAGCTCTTCTCACTGCTCAGAGCTGGACCCTGGTCACATAAACCACATTGCACATGACAGACACAATTCAGGAGCTTTGCTAATGGTAAATTTAGGTACTGCAAAAGTAAGGGGGGTTCCTTTGACTCCTCTGGCAAGGTGTAGGTTATCCTTATATTGTGAGAAACCTAATGCAAACCTGTTCTAAATGGCTGGCAAACTTATTCTTAATTTTGGTTTAAAGGGCTCTGAAAAAGACTACAAGCTGTGGGTGATTTCAGGAAGAGAAGATGCTCCTTACCCTCTTATTGGTAAGTTCTTGACATGGTTTTGGTTTTCAACATTCACTCCGTTTTTAGTGCTGAAGGAAGCAAGAAATACAGAGACTGAAATGCAGTTTCCTCTTTTGTTTTGTTTTTCCCGTTTTGTCTCTTACTTCCCTGTCACGCAAGTTTGCTTATCTGTGGAGCTGGTCAGATGCTGATCCTTTGTTTTGCAGAGCAATTGTCTGCTTGCGTCACTAAGAGGCTGAAAAATGTTATTTATTTCTGCCCCAATTTTGCTGCATGAGCCTCAGTTTTTCTACAATCGGCCTCTCCTCTCACTCACCTCCTCTCCTGGAGCCGGTCCAGCTCTACCATATTTCTTCCTACACTTCCATAGAATTGTTGACTCCCATCCTCAGCAAAACCCAGCAGTTTTGAAAAATGTTCTGTTCTCCCACTACTCAAGTTAACTGATTCAAGAGGTCCTTTCCAATACTCTGTTTCTTTTACTGGCTGACAGCTCCCCTCTGATTAGGAGCAAATTATTGCTTATTCACTTTCTAAAATGCTTTTTGAAACATTTTCTCCCCAGGAATCAACCCAAAGCTCAGAAGTGATTGGATGGAGTGATTTGATTTTGGCCCATGATTCACTGAGAACAAATCCCATCCTGTTATTAATAACCCTTCCTTGTAAAAACCTGGCATTACTTGTGCTATGTGACTTCACAGATGATTAGAACAAGAAAAATTGGTTGATTTTCTGTTTTCCTCCTGCAAATCCAACCCCAGTAAATCTTAGCATTCCTTCTTAAGGCAGCCTTAGATACAAATGCTTTGCTGGAGTCAGACAACATCAGTATTTATAAAATCTCTAACTTGTGCACCTTATAGACAGTGCAAACTGTTTTGTCTTTGAAACATACCAGACTTTGTCTTTCTGAATATTATGTGTAGTATTTTCAGATAAAATCATAGCTGTGGTATTAAATATAGAACCAGAGAATTCAGAAATGGGAAAGACCTTTCTAATTGATTGACTCTCACTGCACATTCAGGTTGCAATCTTTGGAAAAGAAGAATCTGATACTGAGCTAATGCTGTTCTTGATACTTACGCAAAGGGTTATTAGATAAGGCTAGCTTTTATCATAGATATACATCAGAAACAGAGTTCGACCGTGCTTTGGCTTCACATTATCCACAATCTCAAGTAATGTCTCTTCCACCATCAGTGTTCAAGTCTAGGTGCAAGTTAACTAAGATGTATTAACTCTGCACCCTTATTTAATATATTTTAACTGCCATCTCTTTAGAAAGGTCCAAAAAATACCTCTCTGGTGGCATTTTTGGAAGCTATTCCAGAAAAGAATTGCCTCTGTGTAGTCCCTGAAGATGCTGGTTAATGCCGAATGTAGCTCATTTGCATTAGCCCTGTGATTAACGTTTCCTTCCTGTTTCAGCCTCAGACAGGAACCATAATTGTGTCTCGATTGACTGTGCACTTACCATGGAGAGGGAGACAAGATCACTCTCACACTGAATTTTTTTGTTTTGCATGCTCAGCAAAAATTTAACAGATGACTGCTCCCTCATTTCTGGCCAGAATGATATGAGCAACCAGTACCGAAACTTTCCGTGTCACAAGTGAAGTAGTAGAAAGGATAAACATTGAATTGAGAAATAGTCAGTTGTATTTTATGTGATGTGGGCTTTTATGTGATACAGCTGTAACAGGTCTGATTTTACATTTGCATCAGTTTGACTACACCGAACATGGTGACTCTGTATCTGCCAGCATGTGATTTATGCCCATGTAAATATGCAGAAAAGCATCAATTCTGACATTACTGAGAGAGAAAGTGCTGCAGGCCAGCATGCAAAATTTGCTTTTCCTCCAAGGCATATGGAGTTTTGCAGGTCTTCAGTCAATCCAACACAGATTATTATGATTTCTCTTTGAACAGGACATGAATATCCCTTTGGAATTAAAATGAGCCACATTCGCGATGCTATGCCCCATGGATCAAAGCCCTGTGCCTGCCCCAGGCAGCTTCAGGGGTCCTTCTTGACAGAGCAGCTGCCCCAGGAGCTGCAGTGCCAGTTTGTGCTGAAGCCAAGTCGCCTGCCCGTGTGCCAGCAGCTGAATGGTACGTCTCCCCGCTCGCCCCAGCATCGTTCTCCCACAAGCCCCACTACCTCCTTGGCTCTGCTACAGAAAGCAAACGTGCTGGGATAGGGGTGGTGGACAGTGGAGTACACAGATGTACCTTCCAGCTGCACCGGGGATTTTGCAATGTAGCTCTCCCTGATTTGAGTGTGCTGCTCTGTATGTGTCATCTTTATAAGTTACATTTTGACAAGCTGCCTGTCAAGTGGTTGTTCTAAAACCAGCAAAAGCAAGACAAGATCTCTCCCATGCAATTTTTTTTTTTAAGTCTATTAGCTGAGCTGCTTTCTGCAGCCTTTGCTGTGCTCTGTAGCAAGGCAAACTGGCTTTACAGTTCAGGAGTCAAGGCTTGATTTCAGCACAGAATTCCCATGCAACGTTTGGCAGCATCCTTTATCTCAACAAGGTACTTAGGACTACACATCTGCCTCACTGGGACCCTCACATGGCAAAGCCTAGGCAGGTACTTGAGTACCTAGATCGAGTGAATGCAACTTCTTTATTTCATTTCCTTTCAGTAAAATTAAGGCAGTAATATTTTATTCTGCCTTTGGCCTCGATGCTGCAAAAACATAAGCACCTGCTCTCTGTTTTGCACTCTGTTGTCAATGACACAATGATTGCTCACTGCTCATGAGTAAACAAACGAGGAGATCGTTACAGGATTGGGGCATTAGACTAGAAACTCTGTAGGGCAAGGATGCATCCCATGGTGTGTTTTTATTGTGCTTAGCACACTGGCATACTTGGCTCAATTAGGAATTCTGCCCTACTTCATCATTAATGACTGTATAATAATAAAAATAATATGCACTGATATCTTTTGCACTCTCAAATAGCAAGATTGCCCACAATATATGAATAGAATCCATTTCTAATGATTTTAGAAATTAAATATAGTGAGGCTATACCAGTGTCTATTGAAAATTATTCCATTATTTATATTTTATATACATTAATTTCCTTTCCACATGCCTTCATCCCCCCCTTCCCACTAATTTGTATCATATATTACTTCATGGCATATTTTAAGAATGAGATAATCTAGCACAGGGGTGTAATTAGGTTTACAGGCCCTGCTTGGCAGCTGACATCGACTGGCAAGAGAAAATAGAAATGCAAATCAGGCCTGTAAGGTTCTAGTGCAGATGTGTTGTCAGTGGTGCTGTGCAAGCCACAGGAGGGGAGGCGAGGCTGGCTTTGGGGCAAACAGAAGCCTGGGGCAGCCTGCAAGTCATGCACAGGGACTGCGCTAAGTGGGAAAAAGAGTCTTTTGGTCCACTCACCTTTCCTACTTTCGTCAGACAAAACCTTTTAAAGTGAGGTATAGGTCTGGCTGCTTGCAAACCAGATTATCTTGCATAGAGCACTGTTCATTGTGTTCTTCCTAGCTCCTTCTCACCTACTTGGGTTTTGGAAAATGGTGAAGGGTACCTGTGAATCACAGAATCACAGAATCACAAAATGGCGAGGGTTGGAAGGGACCTCTGGAGATCATCTAGTCCAACCCC
>VZRW01011922.1:0-16536 GCA_013398125.1 Aegotheles bennettii | reverse complement strand
ACTGCCCCTTGTCCTGTCACTGGGTACCACTGAGAAAAGTCTGGTCCCATCCTCTTGACACCGTCCTCTTAGCTATTTATAAGCATTGATAAGATCCACTCTCAGTCTTCTCCAGGCTAAACAGACCCAGATCTCTCAGCCTTTCCTCATAAGAGAGGTGCTCCAGTCCCCTCACCATCTTTGTAGCCCTTCGCTGTACTCTCTCCAGTGTTTTCTTGTCTTTCTTGAACTGGGGAGCCCAGAACTGAACACAGTGCTCCAGATGTGGCCTCACCAGGGCAGAGTAGAAGGGAAGGAGAACCTCCCTCAACCTGCTGGCCACACTCTTCTCAATGCATCCCAGGATGCCATTGGCCTTCTTGGCCACAAGGGCATGTTGCTGATTCATGGTCAACTTGTTGTCAGCTAGGACTCCCAGATCCTTCTCACCAGAGCTGCAAACCAAGTGTGCAAACCTGTGTGCAAACCAAGGCTACAATCTGGCTTTCATCTCATCTCCAGATCAGCAAGCCAAAATCTGTGTTGTTGTTAGGTAACTGCTAGGCAGACCACCATGTACAGGGCAAATTTCCAGGGAGCAGAGTCTGTAACCCCACATTTCACTGCCACACATGCTGTGAGGTCCTCCTTCCCATCACTTCCCTGCACCAATACAGCTGTGCTGGACATGCTGTCCCTTCTGGAGGCAGCAAGAGGTAGCTGCTCAGTTGTACCAGCATGCATCATGGTTAGGCAACCTTGTAGGTGTTGACAGGCAGACATGACTGACAACTGGCCATCATGTCAAATAAGGAGCTGTGTGGACACCAAATGTGGGGTGTAGTTGCTTCAGCTGCCCTGGCAGGGTGGTTAAAAAAAGTATAGAAGAATATACTGTGGAAGAACTGGAGTGTTTCTGTTGCCTCTCCTGCAGCCTTTCGGCATGTAAGAGGAATGGCCGCCTACCAGTTAAACATAGCCATTAGGTAATTCTCATGAGCACATGTCTAGAAAGTATTGTAAATATTGATTTGCTTAAAGTTTAACTTGAAAGAACCAACTGCTCTCAGCGGCTAGTCTGTAATCCAGATTATTATTTAATCATCTGTTAAAGGAGAAAGAAAAATTTCAACAAGTTGGTCTCAATACAGAAAGGAGGTCTTTGAAAATTACGGTTAGGGATTTGGTCAGAAAGGATGCTACATTGTTAAATAGATCTGAGGTTTTATTTTGAAGTTTCTGATTAGTTTGCAAGAAGAGGAAATGCCACTTGCATGGTTAGGACACTGCCTATGAATAGAAATTCCTTGCATGTAAAGTATGAGCAGAATAGGTGGCTGCAGTGAGCTCTGTGCAAGATCTGCAACCAGGGAAGTATTGCTTTTCTTCTGATTCTGGCCTAGAGTAATCTACTAGAGAAAGGCTCTGGGTGCAGTGCTGGTGTCTCTATATGGAAGTACAGTCTTCTGCAGAGCAATAATCTGCATCCGTCTTAGCTGAGAGCAGGCTTCTCCTAGTGTTGTAGCTTTGCAGAGGTTCAAGAAAATAAAGTGTACATCCTTCCGTCTCTTCTGCTCTGTAGCTTAAGACTTCTCACCACCCACCCCCTCACACAGGGGATATGAAGAGGATGAGTTCTCCTGTTGTTCAATGAATGTTAGTTTTGTAAGTGACATGGCATTTCATTGCTGTACATCAGTTGTTGATTTCTGCCCTGGTATGTTGAAGAACACTGATGAAGATTTCTTTCCTGTCCCAGGAGAGAACCACAGTTAATCACAATTACCCCCCTCTCACATTGTCAGTCTGGGCCATGGCTTTCAAGAGTAGAGCAAACAGTGAGAGACTAAGAAAAGTTCCTAATTTTAAGACCCATTTTTTCTGCTTCTGCTATTACTTGTTCTTCAAAATGTAATTTCTTCTTAATTTTTACTTCCACTGAGATCTACAGGGTGCCCAGAAAAAAACACCAGTATGTATTTGCCATTGTGGGAATAGAACTCCAAGTGAAGCAAACCATATTTACTGCTAATGTCTAACTCATCTGAAAGAAAAATTGCCATTTTGAAAGTTATAGGTTAGTTATGTTCTCCCAAAACATGATCTGTTAAGTAAAGCCTTAGACACTGCCAAGCTTATATTTCATGAAGCTTTGGACTGCTTAAAATGTAGATTGTCCTTATTATTTTTTAATAAAAGAATTTTTCATCAGGCTTTCATATTCATATGTTCACCTTTTGAGCTAAACTGTAACTTTTCATCCTGTAAGCCTCTAATGAAAAGACTTCCACCCATTCCCACAGGCAGCATAATCTCCTAGAATGGAATAATGTATAATGAAAATCACTATTTGGGCTAAAAAACAAGTATAGTAAAGTACGGGAGAGAAAAATCTGGTATTATACCACAGTCCTTACTTCTGCAAGCCTTGCCTCTACCCTCTGCCCTCCAGCAGAAAGCAAAATGTTTGAGCAGATGGAAGAACCAGCTAATAGAAAGGTGCACAGGGTAGGTAAGCAACTAAATGAAAGTTGACGGGCTTTGAAGACATCTAGAAAAGGAAAAATACATTAGAATACATTTTTTTTTGGTTAGCACTTTCATCATAAACAGTCGTAACCAGCCCTTAACAGTAACCCATGCTATTAAGAAGCTTTTACACTGGCTAATGTTGAGAAGGGTCATGTGAAAAAAATCCTTTTTGTGTCCTAGTACCAATATTTCCTTCTCTCTGCACTGATAATAGGAGCTTCAATTAGTGATGATCTTTAGATATCTCATGAAATACATTAAAATAAATGAAGACAAATGGAGCCTATCAGTGTGTTGGCAGCATGCTAAAATGCCATCTGAAAGACGTTGATTAAAGGGCAGGCACTGTTCCTGGACTATGGTCAGCAAATGCTTGGAGTGAGGGCACTAATGATCCACTTACTTTGCGGAGAAGAGCAAAGGTGGCAACTTTTCCTGATCCAATGTCTCACCTCATTTGTTGATTCTCTGGTGTTGTAGGGAGAGTGAGTGCCCTCCTGCATTGTCAGGGGAACTAGGATGCCTCTGGCCAGCAAGCTGGGGCAAGGGCAGTGGTGTTTATACATTATTTCTTTCCAAAGGAGGTCTGTGGTTTTGCACCTGTGGAGGGGAAATGAGTCATTTAGCACAGTCCAGCCCCGTGTGAAGTCAGTGGGCTGAGGTTTGCCATCCCACACTTAGCAGTGCTGGTGCTGTGGTCCAGCAATGCAGATCGTCGTGATCCTTTTAAGAGCATGGGTAAGGCAGCACATTCTCCACACACACACAAAAGCACAGGTATGTGCGTGGTGGATTATGCTGAGCTGAATGCCAAAGAGTTGGTTAAGTTCATGACATCTTTTCCTTTGAAACCATAGCAACCACTGCAAAACAAATACTGGAATTAGAATTGAAATGCATTTCTTCTAATAAACACCTTTCTCTTTTCCCAGACTTAAGCCAAAAGTCATTTAAAAGGAAAAGATCTATCATAAATTGGGCTTTTTGGCGTGGCCCAGGCACTCACTTGGACAATGCACCCCTCTCCTCAACATCTGCGGCTCCTGGGAAGCTCTTTGGCCTCTTGCTAACAGCCATCTGCAAGGATGACAACCTGCCCAAACCCCTTTTGGTGAGTCCCAGGCTTAGGGCTGGCACTTACAGTGGTGGAATTTCTCTGTATTGTGGATGAGAACATAAGGACACTGTAAACAGGACACTGAAATTACCCAAGCAGAGAAACCAGAAGGAAACCTCATTTGTGGTTCTCAGCAAGAACTTTGGTTTTTAACATATGCTGTGGTCAGGCCTGGTTAATACCAAATAGCTTGAGAAATGTATGTGATCATTTTGCTGCTCTGGGCTAGTTCTTCTTTATAGCCCACACTATAAGGCTGCTTCCCTAAGCCTCACTTAGGCAGTGCAGATAAGTGCCGCATTCACACATATTTTTTAAACCACTCCCATCTGTAAAATCCCCAGCTCCATGAATGTGGCATCCATTGTCCCATATAGCCAGCCCATGCTTGCATATAAATGCTACCTGCCCTTAAGAAGACAGTTTCAGAGCCTTTCTCAGAGGCATCCCAGGGCAGACAAGTGCTCTGGGTCCTCGTTTTTGATCTGACAGTGCCACTGCAAAAACAGATGGGAAGGCAGAGGCTGCAGGAGCATCTTTTCATCCTGTCTCAAGGGAGCGCTAGTGCTGTCCTCTCAAAACAGGTCCAGGAACATGAAAAAGGCTGTCCTAGAGCCCATGCCTAGGCATAATTACAGCAGATGTGCAGCATTTTTGGTCAGGACTGAGGACTGCCCTGTGGTCGTTGCAGCAGTTGAAATGTTTACAGAGTGGGAGTGAGCTACGCAGGATCGGGCCCCTCATCCTAACAGCCTGACTTTTGGCTGGAACAACTTGCCAGAACCTCACTGAAATCAGTGGGCTTATACCAGTTTACAGGAAGAGATGGCTTGCCTCCTAAGATTGTGCTTGTTGTGCTACTTTTTCACTGCCTGAATAGTGAATCATACCAGGACTTTTCAGATCTTTTAATAGTGTGGATTTATTATTTTCTTTTGAGGGGGAAGTGTGCGTTTTTATTATGTAGGTTATTTAAATAAGCCCTCCAGAGATGGTCTCTGTAAGAGCCTGGTCTCTCATTCTCTCTGTCTGAGAGATAATCCAATGCTGCATTTCAGAAATTTCTCCAAAACATAAAAGTAAATGTTTATCTAAAAAAAACCCCAAAATTACTAAGCATAAGATCGCAGCTTGGCACACTTAGTGCTTTGAATCTTAAACACTGTGTTTATGCCACAAAATGTAACTTCTGATTTCATGCAGCATCTCTGGAGAATGGAATACTGCATCTGAGGGACTGTGTGGGATTTACCTGCAAGAGAAGGAAAAATATCAGGGATGAATGCTGCAGGCATGTTTGATATTTCTGCTTCAGAGCTTCAAACTTGCTTTCACATCTGAAGGGCTCTCTTTTAGCCATTTCCACACTGAATTGTCTTACACCATTAGCTTCATTCATGTAATTTTGTCTAGGTTTGCTTATCTTGTGGGTATTTTATTCAAAATATATTTTCAAAGTGTTTGGTCGTGTGCTAAGATCTTGTGCTGTAGGACTCAGCCTGTTTTTACAGCAGATCACTAAATCCCTGCAAAGAAAATGGAAGTGCTGACATGAGTCCGGCTACCATGAAAGGTGCTCCTCCAAAGTGTCTGCACTTTCATGACTGCTTGGCTTTCAACTTCTGCAAGAATGAGAAAGAAACATTACAGAAGAAAGTAAAAATAATAGTTTCCATTAGACTTCTTTGCATGGCTGTGTGTCAGGAAGACCTACCTTACAGCCCAGACTAGGAAAGTCACCAAAACCCACTGCTTAGCCATTACTGTTACAGTAACTCGGTTTAATGATGACAGACTCTCCCCCAGTGTCCATTTTCTTGCCATTTCTTATGATAACTCAGTCCTCAGACCACTGTGTGCATGCACTGGATCTCAGAGACTTTCTGCATGCGTTTCTCCCTCAGAAGAGACAAACATGACAAATTCACTTGGAGCAGGCCTGGGGAGAGGTGACCAGCGTGTCTGAAAAATGACCCACAGGAGACTGCAGAGTATTAAGCAGCTGGAAAATATCATGTACATATTACCTCAGGAGAGGTCTCTCATTTCAGCATTTCCTTTTCTGCTCTTTTTCCTCTCTTATTTAGCAGAAGAAATCAGGCTCTCCTGTTATTTTAAAAACTGGATAGGAATCTGCTTGGTTTTCCTTTACTTTTAGCTACTGACACACACTGGTGAGTAGTGAGGGTTTCATATCGTCATGCAAAGTGGTGTCTGGCTGAGAGCACTTTCAGATGCATGGCATTGCATTAGGTAGACCATTAGCCTTTTACCGTACCACAGTGTTTGTATATTTAAATGACTTGGCTAAAACTTGCACAGATCCTGGAGGAGGTTGGTACTTGGCAGTGGCAGCACAGTATTTCTGAGGGGATGCTTTCCAAAGTTAGAGCCCCAGACCACAACTTGGCTGTGCAGTTTGCCATGTCCTGGAGGGTGACCCTTGACTTGTGTTTGATTCAGGAGCTCTTTTAGGACTCAGAGGGTTTTGCCTGTTGCAAAAGTAGGAAAACCCCATTTTAATGGTACTAGGCAATAAAATGTATTTCTAAGGAAGCCTCTCTGCCTTTTATTTTTGTTTAGGACATGCTTTTGCTTCTTTACCAAGAGGGTCCTTCCACCGAGGGTATTTTCAGACGCTCTGGAAGTGCAAAAACCTGCAAAGAGCTCAAGGAGAAGCTTGATTCAGGCATTGAAGTGGACCTAGCCTGTGAATCCATATTTGTGACAGCATCTTTGTTTAAGGTATGTGAGGAAAATTCCTCTTCCCCTTTCTGGGGGAGAGCAGTGCAGATCCTGGACAAAATGAGTAGGACTTTTCCCCAGGGACAGGCCCAGAAAGGACTAGGTGTGCTGAATTAAGAAGAATGGACTGACACACTAAAATTACAAGGCTCTCCAAAGGAGGCTACCACTGAATTAGGATGGGGAAGAGGACTAGCCAGCTTGTTTTTCTGGCAGCTTTCCTGAGGTCTCCATTACAACCTGATCCTGTAACTTTATTTATCTTTGGGACACTAGAAAGCCAAGTTTGCAGACCTGTTTCCTTACTCATCAGTAACAACTTACACTATGCCTGGCGAGTATATAGTGTTGCCCAAAATATTTGGGTTAATTTTTTAATGGATTATCTTTTCTTACAGACTTGTATGTTAAAAACAATGTTGCTTATGCAAAAAGCATTCCAGACCTTCAGTAAAATTTCAGCTACAAGGAGAATCACAGATTTCATTCACATTTTAGTACAGTGCATCTGTTTATGTGTAGTTTTTGCTTAAAAGTAATGGTAAACTCCATTCCCAAGCAAGCACTGCATCAGTGGAATATTTATATTGCAGAAAGCCTCTTGCTACCATGTGAGTTTTTCATGGGCAAGTCTTACACACCTACTTTCCCAGTCGTGGGTTTAGGACATGCATTTAGGGCAGGACAGTTGCACGATGCAAAGTGCTGGTGTACAAAACTCATCCCGTGGTAACAGTTTCACTGAGGGACAATTGCTTAACATTCATCACAGTGAAGAGTTACCGAATAAAAGCAAATGTGATATTCATGTGCATCATAGCTTCCCTTTCCCTAGCTCGTTTGGGAAGCTAGGATTTGGGCTTCTTCCCAAGTTGCAACAGTTAGCCCACCAGTGGTTGAGGTACTAGGAAACAGGAGCAGTAAGACTATCCATGACTAGTGTAAATCCTCCATTGCCAAAAGGGATTGATTGGGGAAAGGAAGATAAGGGTGCCTTGCAATGCTTATGCTCTGGTGGTATTGGAGTGTATCAGCTGAGGAGAAGAAAAGGGGACTGCAGATCAAGTCAAGTGATAAGTAAAGACAAACATTGTGCGGCATCAAAATAACTGGTACCCTGCAGATTTTTTAGTTCAGCAATAGCAGATGAAGCATCCAAATACCTCTATTTTGACAGGAAAGGGTGAGGGCAGGGCAAGAAAATACTAACTTTAAGCATAATCCAAAGTATTTCTTTCTCTTAGATGATTTTCTGCTGGTTTTGCTTGCTGTGTGGATCAAGATGCTTGTCAGCTAGTGCTGTCCCACTGATATATCCTCTTGTATCTGCATAGCTTATTCGTGTTCCCTCCCACACTCCAGAACAGCTGTTCACATGTTTTCTTCTCTTTTCTCCTGATAAGGATTTTCTTCGCAACATCCCAGGCAGCATTTTGTCATCCCAGCTCTGTGATAAGTGGGTCTCTGTGATGGATCAAGGAAATAATGAAGAAAAGATAAAAAGCATCCAAAGGTAGAGTTACTTATATTGTCTGTATTCTTTTCCTGTAAATTTATATCCCAGAATGCAGAATTGCAAATATTCAACTTACAACGTGCAATTACATTTTTTTAAAGAGATGCTGCAAATACCTTTATATATGACAGAGTATTTAAAATTACATATATTTTTAGGTGATTGCCTGGGACAGTTTTCTGACTCTCTTTTGTCATGCTTTTCTGCCTTTTGTGGATGCCAGTAAATCAATGAAATGTTCTTTCATGAAAAAATACTTAAAATATTATAAATACTGTGTCCAAGACTTGGATTTCTGCCTGATACCAAACCCAAAATCATCTGTAGAGAGCTGGGTGAAAGGATAGCTGAAAATCCATTCCTCATATTTTCCCCCCCTCATTTATCTCAAATTTTAGTGGCCATTTTGAAGCCAAGATGAAATTGTAAGTGAAATAGTGGAGCATAGTGACAAGGGAAGCCTCCACCCTTGCAGGTGATATAAAACAGAAAGTAGGCAAAGTTTGTCATGGGAAACAGAGCTTTGTACACTACTTGACCTCACATGTACTTAGATACATACATACTTATGGCAACTAGATGGAATGGAGAGACAAATGGACTGTTTGGTTAAGTGAAGAGTGAATTATCAGGCAAGTTAGGTGAAATACAGCTTCATGTCATACATTGTACTTGGTACATCAGTTTGACGGAGTGTAATTTTAATTATCTGTTCAGGTGTTCTCTGTCCTCCCAGAACACTGTTCTAAGATGTGTCACAGTGAGAGAAAGAGCTGAGCAAGAACACCCCTTCGACACACTCTCTGGTTTAATTAGTGGACCATGTTACCGTGTTTCTGTATTTTCATTATCTTGACTTTTTTATTGGTTTTATTTTGTGCAGTCACTAATTTGAAGAATTACATTTGTGTATGTTTTCAGGTTAATAGAGCAGCTCCCCAGAGCTAATGTTGTTCTCTTACGTTACATCTTTGGAGTACTGCACGGTATAGAAATACGATCTGAAGAGAACCAGATGAATGCATTTAATCTGGCTATCTGCATTGCACCCAGCCTGCTCTGGCCTCCTGTTTCTTCCACTCCTGATATAGAAAGTGAATTCACAAAAAAGGTATGAGATACTGCAATGTAGTTAAAAACCAAACCAACCTTCATCCTATTCAACAGAATCACAGAATCACAGAATCACAGAATTCTAGGGTTGGAAGGGACCTCGAGACCTCGAAGGATCATCTAGTCCAACCCCCCAACCAGGCTGTTGGTTACAAATGTGAAAACAGTCAGTACCTCTTCAGGTCAGGACTTGTCCTTTTATCAGAGCTCCAGAAACTTTCATCAATCCATTCTCATAATCTGCCTTGAAGAAGGGGTGGGAGGTCATAAAACAATACCCAGGGTATTACCAAAGTGCTTCTCTCATCAATAAGATCTCCGGCTGTGGTGACCTTGGAATAGAACAGATTAGAAATGGAAAAGATGTATACAAGGATGTATTCTGGGACATTTTAGCTGGGCCTGGCTTCTTTCCTCAGGCCCAGGAGATCGGGAGAAGAGTTCCTGGCTGTCGGCATACATCATGGATGAGCAGTTTGCTCCTGCTCCTCATCTGTATGGTGAACTTGCCTGGAGTGGAATAATGGAAGATCTGACCAGGCATATCTCTCCCATTCCTTTGTTGCAGATTTCTAGTCTAGTACAGTTCCTCACTGAGAATTGCTGCAGGATTTTTGGAGATGAAATTACCTCCCTCTTTGGAGAAATACCAATGACATGCAAGAGAGAGAATGGCTCAGGTAATACACATGGTGTTTTGATCTTGTTAGACAGTTAAAATCAGCCAGGCAAAAGATCAGTATATTCCATGAAAGAACCCTGTTCCCTCTTCATGTGATGTTCCCAGGCACTGCTGTTCTTTTTCTTTTGCCCAAAGTATTGGTGATAATCACTGATACAATTTATCATAGACCTGAACTTTATCACAAAATGCTCTCCCAAAGAATCCCTTGCTCCTATTCCAGTCATCTGAGCTACTCTGTTAAAAAAGGGGGGAGGGGAAACAAAGAAAAAAAAAGATGAAAATCTGGAGAGGGTTTTAATCTCAGACCTAGAATTTTTGCCCCAGCCTATGTTTTCCCAGAATATCAGGAAGTCAGTGGTCAACAACAGTTATAATACAGCTGTCACACCATTATATTAGGGTTGAAAGCATCTATTCTTCATTAGCAAAAGAGAGAGATCTCCAGAGTTTCAATGGGACATGCAGATTTTGCTCCTAGCACAGAAAAGTCATGGAACTGGGGATTGAAAATGTCTGACAGACTAGTTGGCAGAGCATTCCAGAATACCATGAATGCTCTTTTTCTCTCCAGCCCTGTGACAGTGTTGATTTTGACTGGAGTTTTGGGTCTCTCCTTAAAATATTTCCAAAGCAGCATGTCTGTAAAATAAATTCAGGCACAGCTGGCCTATACTAAAAGTGGTAATGGCACTTGCTCTAGCATGCCATACTGACTCAGTGAGGCTGTCCCAAATGTCTCATGCCCAGTGAAATTTTGGGAAGTCCAGTGGATTTCAGCCTACCTCCTCCCCAGGGGTGGAAGCGCAGGGGATCTGCTGTGCTGGGATGTGCTGGGACTGAGAGCTCAGACCCATGACAGGTTACGGCAGCTGAGAAGTTTTCAGGCATGCACTGAGCCATGGTGACTGCCCATGCGTGAACTCTGTCTGCTGCAAATGTGAGATAAGTCAGCTTAGCGTAGCCTAGAGCAAAAGAGATTTAATGTAATTCCAGTTATCGCATATACAGAACAGGGTGCAAGTGTACACCTCTCAGTAGAAATGAGGTGACTGTTTAAAATGAGACTGGAACTTTCTTCGTAGTGTTGCTCCTAAAAATATTGTATTTTCTGGAAGACCATAAATGTATGAAGTATGCCCTGTTTTCTGCATTTGTCTAAAAGAAGGAAAGAAAGGGTAAATGTTGCTTTCAATATTCAATAACAAAAAGGAAAATTCAATAAATTACTGATTCAATACACTGTATGTAAATTGTTGTTTACAGCTGGATTACCTACTACTACGGTTCCCCACTTAAAAGACAATACAAAAGAATCTAACCCTTATTTGTGCCATTATCCTGTTTCTTGACTGAACTGCAACTTAGCACTCATTTCAGTTTTTCCGTTTCAAAACTAGACAGTATTTTTTTCTGAAATTATTGGCATTTCTGCTTGAAGGATCTTTGTAAAGGGTGAATGACCCTGAAAGTAAAGGATACTTGCCAAAAAAAAAAAACAACAACGGAGCTGCCTGTAAGCAGGGTGGTTCAGTCACTGATGTGTTAACACTTGGTTTGTCCTTGCAGATTCTGCTTCTCTCCATCTGAATGACTCTTCCTATGACAGCCTGGAAAATGAGGTGAATGATGAAGCTGATTCCTCTTCCAGTGACTGGATTAAGAACCGAGATCAGGATAACAGAAGCAGGGAGTCTGTCTTCACTCTGAGTGATGGTGATTCAGAGCAGACGGAGGTGGATGAAATCCAAAGTAAAACCAAATCGAAACAGTTGACAATTTCTGTTAATGTGCACCGTAAGTTTTCATCACAAGAAACCTCAAAGAATGAGTCTCTCTTCTCCAATGTACTGGGCTTCTCTTCAGCAGCTACCTCAGGTGCTCTCAAAACCTTGAGAAGACACAGGCGCTCCTCAGAGCCTGCAATTGGCTTCCTCGCTCCCAACTTTGCCCGCATTTGCAATGGTCATGAGAAGGCAACACGCAAAACCAGCTGTGATGTTGTCCTGTCTCACGAAGATGAAGACTATCTCCGTCAGCTTCGATCATTGCAGATGGAGGGGCAAAAGCTTATCAATCAGAGCTTGATTATAGGTATTAATGTTGGTAAAAGTGACAACACAAACCAAAACATTGAAAAGAAAGACTTGTCCCATTGCCTCCTGCCTCCAATGCCAGAGGGATTAAATATTTGCTCAGGATTTAGCTCTTCTAGCCTGTCTTCTCCTGGGACATCTCCGTCTATGTCATCGATGAGCTCTCTGGACAGTGCTTTCTCTCAGTTTTCAGACCAATCTGTGTTTACCCCAACTGAAACCTCCTCCCCTTTCGATAGCACTTTTCAGTTGCTAAAGAAACAGAAAGACACTGCCGCTGAAGTGGCTGATGACTATTTGGTTACACCCACCAAGGTGCCACCATCTCCACAACCCACCGATGCCTTGGCTGAGGGGAGCTTGATGAAGCCCAACAGCAGGTCAACACCCCTGAAACCTACTGATGGAGTCGACGGCTATTTGATTAAGCCTGACATTCAGCCATTACCTCTGAAAGTCACAGGAAGAGACAGACTTCATGATCCAAGATCAAAGAGAAGGTCTAGAATAGCATTACAGCAATCTAGAGTTTGAAGAGACTGACCAAAGCTTTTTTGCGGAGGAATCTTAGCACTTAAAATAAACACCATGAAGAGAATGCCTTTGGTGTTAAGTGTGTGTTCATTTTAAGTTTAATATCCAGGTTGTTCAAATGTAATTGAGCAGTCTCCATATTCACAGGTTTTCTTCTTTTAGGAAACTGTCTGAGTAGCGTTCCCACATAAAGCTTTGCAAGAACATTGTAAAAATAATAAAATTGCTAAGAAGCAAGCAAACAGAAATCTCCTGAAAAACTGGAAGGGTTCCAGGAGATAACTAAGAGCAGCACCCTGTCCTCTGAGCCTGCCAGGGCAGCAGGGTGCCTGCTGGGCCTCTCCCCTTGACCACTTGTGTGTTGAGCTTTGCGGATGTGAGTCCCAGTCCTTCGTGGTTTTGATGTAGTGTGCAAAGTCAGCATAGATTCCATAACTGTGGTATTATGCTACTGTTCTGAAACTGAAGCATTACCTTCATTGTCCTCCAAGGAATAAGTGTATTGTTTTCTGTATGTTTATAAGGTATGTTCAATAGGTGCAGTTATTTCTTTCACTCTGCAAAAGAAAGAGGAAAAAAAAAAGCTCAAAAATATGTAAAGAGAAACGCTGAACCTCGCAACTCTGTGTGTTTCATTTACTGTGCTTCGTTGGCTGTTCTGTTCATGTTTAAGTTGTGAATAGTTTCTTAACATTGCTGTAAATGGCATTATGTATTATTGCAAGCAGAACACATGTAATTTTATTATGCAGCATCTAAAACATCATATAATATATTAAAAGTAATGCGTTATCTAAATGCTTTGGGTTTGTATAATATATCCTGATAAATTTTGCTATTATATATGTTCTGAAAAAAATGTGTATTTTTGTACTTGCAAAAACTGCTGCTAATTTTATGAGTTCTGTTTTGTTGTTACAGCACTGGTATTGATGTGTATGCATTCAATGCTATATATTAAATATTATTTGTTATGTCATAAATTCACTTTATATTCTGTGTAGTTTTTTTTAGGTGTCAGTTCTACAAGCTATTGCTGAAGTGAAAGTCACAGTGATGCCCTGCAAATCTTCTGTGAGGAAGGACTGCAGCACTTTTTCTCCTCTTTGGGTGGCATCATTCATACTGTATGTCATCATCCTGTTAACTTTTGTATGTTTTAGTAATATTCAAACAAGAATTCCTACCCTTTTGCTGTTCATCTAGAGAGATGAGGGTGTTTTCAGCTAATGGGATGCAGTTAACAATATGGAAGTTCAGAGACATCTTTTTGCATAAGAGATATTAGGGTGGGGAGCAAGGAAAGGAGGAGAGCGAGACACTGGATGGGAGCAAGATTTATTCTTTAATATTAGCAGATATACAGAGAAAGCAACAAGGAATGGTAGAGCTAAACTAAACACATCTGGCCATCTGTGCATGCATACAGTGCTTCTGAAATTGTATTGGTTCATTCACTAGCTTTCCATTTTCCAAAGCCCTCCCCCACTGCAGTTAATACAGGCCAGTAATGGAGGTTCAGATCCTATTCTGCTTAACTACACTCTGGTAAAGGTGCTTATGCTCCTAAGTCACTACGCATTTCTGAAAAATGTAAACACTGTCTAGTGCTCTAAGCCATTTCCAAGTATTATCAGCATAAAAGGTTTTTAGCTCTGTATCAGACAGAACGGTTACCAAGGGGAGGATGGGGGGTGGGATGTGTGTTAACAAATTTAGAAATATCCTTACTTGAAAATACAGAGTCAGAGGATTATTATTTTGGGCTCTAATCCTGCAAATGTTGTAACTATAAGCAGAGTTGCGTTTGTGAAGACCCACGTAAAGCGATAAACCATGATGCACTTGGAATTATACCAGCATGTGTAATTGTGTGCAGGCTCAGAGACTCCACTGCAATTTGTACTTTTTCATCTTTTTCATATTCAGCTATTTTAATAAAAATGGTAATATGCAGGTAATATTACAGAGCTGTAATAGTCACCTTCCAAAGGTAAAATCCATGTGTGTATTTTGAGACCTGTCATCTAATAGCCCTAAATATGCACTTCCTTTAAAACAAACAAAGAAGAGATTCTATTTTGAAATAAAACAGCTACTCTGCATTTCTTTTTGAAAAGGTGAAAAGCATATTGCTCTGCTGCCAAGAATATATCAAGCAGCAAATGCTGATTCATTGCAATAATAATAAAGTTTTAGACAAACCTCTAGTGTCTGCAATATAAATGTTTAGTCCTACAAATTATATCTTCCAGCAAGTCATTTATCTCTGCTAGGCTGAAGTAAAAGTATATCCAAGAGTGCTTCGATGTGAAACAAATTATGTGGCTGCTTTTGAGCTGTAGTTAATGCTAGAGTGCTTTCAAATTTAAACATACGGTGAGCAAGCTGGATGTAGACCCAGTACAATTTAAAATGCATTCCTGTCTTAAAAGACATACACCCCGCTGCTGCACGAGGCATGTTCTGTGACAGTCACAAGGAAGAGTGCTAATGGAGAAGATCGTTGTCTGCAGCTCCTCACTAAAGAAATTAAATGCTGTTAAGATACAAAATGAATTATACTGAACCTTTTCAGAGTGTCAGATGAGAGTCCAAAGACTGCAGTGAGCAGCAGCATTAGGTATGCTGTTGCTGGGAAGCCAACATTTCATGTACTGGGGGTCCCTGCTGCTCTCATCCCCTGGGCACCCCGGCGGGCTAGGATGCAATCTGTGGTCCAGGGAATATTAAAAATAAAGTTTTGTAACTTTTTTTATGACTCTGCTGATGACCTGTGAGAAGGCATTGGGCTACAGGTGGCCCCAAGGGCTGAGACCCTGCTTTTGCCCTGGCTCCAGCTGGGTGGCCCAAACACTGGGGTGTCCTGCTTGCGTCCTGGGCTCCATGGGATACCATGTCTGCCCCAGCTGCCTGCCTCCCTCAATTGGCAGTGGAGGGTGGCTGCTTTGGAGTAGGTGCCCAAGTTTTAGGGACAAATGGTAGGTCAGGTGTTTCCAAAATGTTTTTTCCTTCCTGGATTAGCAAAGATTCACAGAAAGAAAAAAAGAGGAAAGACTGACTTAGGGAAGAAACAGTGACAATGACTCCTCGCTCACTGCTGTAAAGCACACAAAATGAAGCAAACTGACAAATTATCTCTCTTATTTGGACTTTTTATCCCACAGGGGTTCATGATCTCATTGTTAATGAGCACACTGCCTCTGTTTCACAAGTACTAACCACCATTCCTTTCAGGTAACTTCACAGATTAATATAATGTAAAATTAGAGCAATTTGTTCCCAACTTGCATTTAAAGTTTTTGCCTTTATTTTTTCAGCTCCAGTAAAGGGCTTATGTGTCTGAAATTTCATCTTTTGGGGTTTTCATGGATTTTTTTTTTGTGGGCTTTTCCATTTTTCTTGGTCAGTCTCATAAATATTGCTTCACCCCTGCAAGCTTTATCTCTCCAGCACAGCCCAATTCAGGAAGCGGGAAGACGTGCCCCATCTGTTCTCTGCTTAAGCTAGTTTGTAGAGTTCAAATGAAATAGATTATAAGTCCTGGGACTGAAGCATGACCTTTAAACTGCAGGTGTCCCTCTATCCATGCCTCCAAATCACCAGATTTCTGTTAATACCCACTGGACCAGCTCCTTTCTTGTTCTGGGGACACGTGTGGCTCCGGGACCTGTTAGTTGACATCTCATTTCCAGCTCTGCTGCTGATCTGCTGTATGACATTTAACAAACTTGCCTCCTCTGCTCCCTGTTTCACACCACTGGTCTTCTCTCTAAAGATCCCAGTTTGCTGGGACAGGCTGGTGGATGCTGGTGTTTGCTCAGTGCCCAGGTGATGCACGTGTGGGACCTGGACAATGGTGCTGTTGTACAAGGAACAGGATGAAACCTGCTGATAGCCCTGAGTTTATGATGACTGCGATGACCTCTGTGTTAGCTGGAGAACATGCTAACCAAGTTGCTTGGTAGCACGGAGCTGTTATTTAACTTTCTACCACATCCACAGCCATGCTCATTGATCTCATTCATGGAGGTAAAGTCCAGGAGGGTGGTGGTGAGTTGTTCTCTCTTGAAAAGAAAGAGAACTGCAGATTCTGATGTTTTCACTTTCATCTATAAATAACCAGACACGATGGAGACTGGCAGATCAGGAGATGGCCAGTGCTTTTGGCAATGATACACACATGCACTCATGGATGTGTGGAGTTAGAGGTCTGTGTGCG
>VZRW01011920.1:0-30490 GCA_013398125.1 Aegotheles bennettii | reverse complement strand
AGCGGGGCTGCAGGCCCGGCAGCCCAGGGCAGCGAGTGCCTCCAAAGGGTCCTCCCTGCTCGCAGCGATTGCTGCGCCGGAGCCCGCCTCTGTCCCGCGGCGATTCCCCCCCGAGCGCCGGGACAGGGGGACCTGGGCCCCGGAGCGCCCCGAGGCGGCGGCTGGGAAAGCTCCTTCCCCGGGAGGAGGGAGCGGCGCAGCCCTGGGACGGGGCGGCANGGGGTCCCAAGGCTCAGCCAGATCAGGTCCCGGCCGCGCTGGCTGCAGCCCTGACGGCCGCTTCCCCGCGGCTGCCACCCGGCCACTGCACCTACTCATTGTGTCTTGTTTTACTCCCTGTCAGACTGCCCTGTGCGCCCACTGTCAGCCATCTCCTAGAGCAGCTCCAAGCCTGCCACCAGCCCAGAGAGACACCAGCCTCCTGGTGTCATCCGTTTTAATAACACTGCTCCCAAATCTCTTTCTCCCTGCCTCACCTTCCAGTCACCATAAAGCCCCATGGATTTGTTCTATAACTTTTTGAAACAAATCTCCCACAAAGCATCAGCCCCAAGCTTGTCCTTATCTCTGCCACTCAGTCTCCACCAGCAGGCACAATCCACAAGTGGAGAGGGCACCAGATGTACCAGGGGAGGGCAGTCCATCCAGACACTTCTCCAGCTCCAAACTTCCCAGGCCTAGCCCTGCCCTTCACCTGAAAATATCCCCACACTCCATGAGACGGTACCTGGATTTTCATTTTCACAGCTTGCCATACAGCTGACCTGGCTGACACTGGGGCTCTGTGTTCCATGGCACTGGGAGAAAGATCTGTAATTAGCCCTGGAAATGCTGCTCATCAAAAGGCCAGATGAAAGATACAAATGGGAACCTTGCCAAGCACCAGACTCCGTGCACACCTCATAGAGGTGAGCAGGATTATGGCCCAAGTCGATGGCACCATCCCAGCTGCTGGCAGGAGTTTAAAGGACACTTAGAACTATCCAATTTTCCCACTGACTGGTGCAAAGGCTTGAATTTCTTCAGACAAATCTAGATGCCAGTATCTACACTTACCATCCGTCTTTCTCAAAGATGTGGAAGCTGTGAGCAGCTCAGGAAGTGATTCACTAGCACCACCAAGTTTCCCTACAAGCCCACGTTGGCTTTGCACTCCAAGATAACACACGAGCCACTTAATTTTTATCCCATCTGGCTGTCAGACCTAGCTTTGTGGGCACCAGCTCATCCAAGACAAATGCCACTGTTCCCTTAGAACACACTCAGCCTGCCTTCATCAGGCAAGACATTAACCCAGCTGCTCAGTAGGCTTGTTTTCAGTGTAAGTATCAGTGATGCTTCTGTTCTAGCTGCCTGCCATGACACACTGTAGTAATAAATGCTGCAAGTAACACACCTTGCAGTACTGTTCACTAAGTATTACTAGTTCCAAATACACCTCAGCGCCTCTTCAAAACAGCTCGAGGCAATGGCTCAGCACGCTTGAAGCATGCCACTCAGGTCACAAGTTCCTCTTGCCCTGAGTTCTAACCTCTCAGAGCAGCACAATTATCTTCACGACTTCCAGTATGAAAATATCAGCAAAGAACAAAACAGCACAAAAGGAAGCTTTCAAGGGTCATTGAAGGTTTAAAGTGAGCGGGTTTTTTTCCACCAAGTAATTCTTCATCACTTTGTCTAACACAATCAGCACATGAGAATTTAAGCCCTCAAATGTTTGCTCTGATGTGCATCAATTGTGAGAACAATGAAAGAATGTTCAGAGACAGAAGAGCT
This sequence comes from Aegotheles bennettii, assembly GCA_013398125.1. Classification (NCBI taxonomy): domain Eukaryota; kingdom Metazoa; phylum Chordata; class Aves; order Caprimulgiformes; family Aegothelidae; genus Aegotheles; species Aegotheles bennettii. The sequence goes on along the minus strand of VZRW01011920.1, from coordinate 28,714 downwards.
TTGCAATGTGTCTCTTCCAACAAAAGCGTAGCCCAGGAGTGGAAACCTTGGAGACTGGAACTCATTGTGGGATGGCAAAGGTTTCTTGTGTTTCTCTGACAAAACAGAGTTCCTCGAAGTGACCTAGGGTAAACACACTAGGAGATGGAAACAGGTGAACAGCTGAGATAGAATAAACAGAAAAGAGGTGGTTTTAAAGTACTTACTGTTCACAGCCTTGGGAAAGCAAGAGATCTGCTTTGTTTTCATAATTATTACAGTGTCATCCCTTTTACTTAGGTAACGAATGCTCATTTTCCAGTTTTTAAAACTCACAATGATCCACAAAACATGTCTAACAATGCTGCATTCCTCTTTCCTGGCTGGAGTTATCTTGGGTGGGGTCCCAGGAATTACATGCTCCATCTCCACATCACAAAGGACCAGCTTGGCTTCTGCAGATACATCCTACCTGGTTTTGGCATGTATAGTGAAACTGGAGTTCCAGTGAATTTCCAGGCTTTCCCCCTCCCTTTAGAAAGATTGCCTAACATCTAACCTAAAGTCACCTTTCTGCATTTCAAGCCTTTACGTGTCCTATTTTCCCTACATAAAAAACAGATTCTTAATCAGTGAAAAATTTTGAAAGTGTTCCCCTCCTTAGCCTTCTCCTCTCCAGACTAACTACAAACCCTTCTATTTAAGCTAGGTTTCCTAGACTTTCATCATTCTTGCTTTTGTCTGTAAATAATCCATATCTTTCTTTTAGGACAGTACCCAGAACTGCATGCAGGAGACTTGTGGTGGCCTTTCTAATAGGCACCAGAGTGAAAAGATCACATAAAAGAGTAACTCCACTACCAGCTCGATTGGGACTCAGGCTGTGGAAGCACCCCTGATGAGGTGGCATGCATTCATGAAAGCGGAGAAGCCATTTGCAAGAAACCCCAAACAGGGACTGCTGAAAAACTGAAATTAAAAATCAGGCAGCATTCTGTGTGAACTAAAACTTACACCAAGCGGGCAGGTCTAATGACTTCCAGGGACTAATTACTAATTATGCTACTTACTTCATGGATCAGAACTTCAGCAAACTCAAAGTGTTCAATATTGTGTACAGCCAACAGCTTCTGCACATTCTTCAAAGCCAGAGCACAAAACGTACCCAAACAGAACTAGCAGGTCAATTAGCAAATGTACTGGAGAATCTTACATGCTGGTCAGGGGGAAAAAAGTAACATTAAAAGCAGGTGTAAAATCATAGCTCTGCAACTAGAATCACAGCATAAGAAAGTGGCCAAGTACCTAAATAACAGCAGAGTACCTGTAGTGTAAAGGACTAGTAATGGAGCTGTGTAAGACGAGGTGGTACTGTACAGCGGGTGTGAAGGTGGGGAGACATCTTGGTGCAGCCTCTGGATACAATGTACGAACTGAATACAGCATGGTGTTGGAACTGCAGGTTGGATACATGCTCAATGCACACACAAAGTGATTCTCCACAGGGAGAGTGGTGCTCTTGGGTTTGCTCATCAGTTAGACTGCACTCTGTGTTACCAACATACACAGCAGCCTATGTGAACTCCAGTACTGAGCTGTGCACATGCATGAGACTATATAAGTATCATTCTTGCTTCTTATCTGGACTTTTTAGATGCTGGAGCAGCCACCGACAACCAAGAAGAGGGTGAGGCATACTCCAGGAGGAGCAGACAAGCTCAAAAAGCATCTTGAGTCTCTTGAACTCCTGCCAGGCTCTTTCCCCTAATGCAAGCGCAGAATCCCAAAGTCTGCTCCATCAGTTCATGGGTACAAACCAACAACTGGCCAACAGCAAATCCCCAAGCCTCAAAGAATGCAAGCACAGCATGGGCATTTCTCACACAACCAGACAAACTTCACAACAATTCCAGCAAAACACCCTATGCCATTACAATTACCAATTAACAAGCCATCAAACTTTGCAAGATGGTGGATGAAGATGTTCTGCCCTTAGACACACAGGAAAACTCTCACTCTCTTCAGGAGCTCAAGTAAGTGCTTGTCTCATCCAAATGACCTGTACCATTCAGGTTTCCAGGTTCAGAAGCAGTCCTACACAGAAGGAAACTTCTGCATGCAAGTTTAAACTACAGCACTTCATCCTCACATCGATTCCTTCACCTGCATTCTTCACCTTCTCTGCAGTGGCAACTGAGGAAGGAGAAACTGATTAACATGGTAAAGTATTAGTAGCTCAGGCGTTAACTTTTCTCTCAGCAAGTGCACTTAAGAGCCTTACCTCAGCATACTTAAATACGGACAGGACTATGTTAATTAGCAGTTTGCATTAGATTAGCAGTTTATTAGTTTATCACTGCCTGCTCTATTCAGAAGGGCTCTGCTATACCCTTTGTACACTCCACGCAGAGACACTCACCCGACTTCCAGGACTCCTTGCTGCTTAGCTCAGACTTTCTCCTGAATTCCACCAGAATTAGACTAAGAGGGTGCAAGTGTAAGTCTTACACACTTAAACAGCTTGTTTATTCAGAATATTTGCATGCACCTTTCTTTCTCCCATCGTAATGTTCCATATGCACCCAGGCCATGCCAGTGGTTCCTTTTCTGTCCAGTGTCCTTTATCCGTGCAGACAGCATGGCAGCAGAATTTCTCAGCTCAGTTTGTGTATTACTACAGAGATCATATAGATATGCACAGCAGAAAAAAATCCTTCTGCTGGCATTCACTGTGTAAAGCTTTAATATTGTGTTTAACAATGTTAAGGGACTACAGCAAGCAAACTCAAATCTAGGCAGCAGGCTACGAAATATAATCACATCTGCACCGACTCTAAATATTTCTAAGGCCAAAAATACTGTGTTCTGGGGAGTTCAAGCACTGATCCACGTGCTTACAGGATATTGCTTGCTCCTGTCTCCAGGGAGCACCAGTCCTTGGAAGTTTCTAAGAAACATATATGAAAATGAACAAAAGAGAGGAAAACGAATGCCTTGAATATAGCAACTGGTTGGGGAGCAGGGGTGGAGTGAGGAAGGGAGTGGAGAATTCAGAAAAGTAGTATCCTTGCTAAAGAACAGCAAGCAGACTAGTAAGCACACAAAGGGCATACCCTTCTGTGGAAGTTAAACACCACAAATGCAGTCTCCCAAACAAGGCACTTTAGACTATTCAACTCTTACAAAGTTAAGAAAGGGGGGTGGGGGGAGAAACACTGATAACGACACTAAATTCAGAAATACTGAGCACTGCTCTCATGTTTCCCAAATAACAAAAATGCTAATTAAAGAAAAAGGGAGGAGTACCCAGTAATGGCTCCGAGTAGTACCTATGAGATAAAAAGCCCCCCAAAATTAGGGAAAGATCACAAGAACAAAAGTTAGCATTGTTTACTGATAAATAACTTTTTTAATATTTTCACTCAAACGTTCTAGCATTACAGTGGTAAACAAAGTGCAAATTTTCAGAAAGTCAACTGAAGTCAACAGACCCCAAACTTGTTAAACAAACCATTTTCACAGAACACAGATTTTTCAATTTTATCCCCTTCATTGACTCCAAGGCCATGTAGTAGTTATATTTCTCTTCAAAGCTTGTTACTTATATTATTGCTAAAGAATCTGAGCTGCTACATGTCAGAAGTGGTGATTAATCATCCTTTGAAAATTCCACAAGACTTTGAGACACAAAATCGTGAATCCATATATCAGTATCTGGAAGAGATGTGTCCACGAGAAAAGTCACTATTTTTCGATCCCAAGAGTTAGTGCTTTCATTAACTGCCTGTATGTGTGCCACCAGGGCTTTCTTCTCTACAAGATTCCGAAACACTATTGATGCCTCTTCTGACCACTGCTGGTTTTCCACTCCTAGAACAAAAGTAAGCAAAACAGAAGGTCACTTATAGACTAGACCAAGCTGAATGATTTTGTTTTATAAGTGAAAGGAGTTTGAATACTTGAGAAAACAGATGTTCCAAGTGCTACTGAATGCAGCTTAACTCTAGAAAAGAAGCAAGCTCACTCATCTTCCACATGAACAAGCGTAATTATTACTGACTAGGAAATTTATTTTTTCTTGAAGTCTAAATACAAGTTTGCAGAAATGAAAGGCAAATGCACTGACCCACTGAGTAATTCCAAGTATATCTGCTGCCATGTGTGATCAAGGCATATTAGGAAACATTACAAAAAGGAAACTAAAGATCCTTTCAAAACAATCCTTTCTTCTGCCTGACATTGCCAAAATTATTTGTGCTGTTGGTCTTGTTTTAGATTAAGTTTTCTTCACCTAAAAGCAACACTACTGAAACATCTGCCAAACCTTCAGAGAGCAGAAACAAATGCCACCTAAATGCCTCAGAACTGCTGCTATTTTTTTTTGACAGCAGCATCCCAACAAAGTCAAGCCTGCTCAAGGATGTGATGCTAGTACCCAAATAGGTTTTTGAATATGGCTGTAGTCCAGCAAGAAAGAAGTGGCTCCTGCAGTCTTGTACAGCCTCTAGATACAAGGGGCTCAAATACCATGCCTGAATATCCAGACAACAATCTAAGGGTAAAAGAAGCCAAACAGCAAAATGAGAACACTTTTCTTTTACTATCAGCAGCAGCTTGCTGCTGACAGGACAGGACAACACAAGAACACAGCTCCTTGCAGGTTTCAGAAGGAATGAGAAGTCAACAGTTCATCAACAGGTAAGAAAGGATAATTAATGCTAGGAGAGGATGGTGGGGAAGCAAATGGGATTTTACAAGGAAATAGACCAGAGACTGAGAGCTAGCAGCCATGAAAAAAAGAGATGAAAAAGTGGAAGGATAGCAAGACAATAGTTACCAGTCTTCTGGGCTCAGGTGGCCTGCTTTAACAATATGGAACAGTTCAGAGGCCAGCTTAACTAGTCACTTGGGATTCTGTGAAGCAGGAAAATTGGATGACTTGCAGGCTTGCTCACCTGGATCCTGCACTACTCCACTAGACAGACACAGCTAGAAATCAGCTTCATTTCAGCACTGCACTCCTAGGACCCCAGCCTGTCAGTAATACAGCCATCATCACTAATTTAAAGCAACTCCCAAGGTCACACTGAGGCTATGCAGGAAAGCAGAGCCACAGACGGCAATGTAGGATCTGAGCACCGACTCTGTGACCTGTCACTTCAGACAAACATATTCTGTAACTGAAGTCTAGGCTAGTGCTAACCAGTGGCAGAAAGCAGCAGCTGAATAGGGAGAGATGCACACATCAAAGCAATGCAGAAATGAAAAGAAGAATTTGGAAAAGGACAGAAAAAACAGCAAGGAGAGATCAAACTTTATTTTTTTCAGTTGTGTCAGATGCATGCACGCTCTCTATGCCTCATATTCTGAAGGAAATGAATCTTACTAAGCCTGTTGAAAGGCCCCACCCCTGTTGTGGAGTTTTGTTTGTTTGAAAACAGCAATATATTTCAGGTAACTTTGTATTCCAAATATGTACAGGAAAACAGTAAATTACAATAGGGTCAAGCTATACAAGAACAGCTGCTCCAGAAACTCAGTATCTAGTTTCTAATTTTATGTAGCTTAGAATAATCAGAACACAAGTTCTTATCAACAGGTATATCACCACATTCACACTTTGTAATGGGTTATGGTTAAGGATCCAAACACCATTTCATTCTGATTTCCCTGTGTCCTCTGCATATTAGACATCACACACATTAAATGGTAAATACTTGTGACAATGAAAAGCAGCTGCTGGGAAGGTTTAAGCAATCTTCAGTTTTATACATGGTAACTAAAAGCAGTGTATTAAAATAAACAAACAAATAATAAACCAGAACCATCACCACCTATGTCAAGAAGAAAAGCAGAACTACTCTGATGACAAACATGCATGCATTAAGCATGCTTTTGCAAGCAGGTACGTAGTTACTTTAGCAAAAAACAATTATGTCACTAACCTTCTGCTTTGTCCACTTTACATTTCTGTTCATTTGGTATCGCCACTGATGTAAGACTAACAAAAAAAACTATAAATGCTTACTACCTACCTGCAAGCTGAGCTGTTATAGCTTGGAAAGGTAGTTTTCTAAAGGTATCCACGAGTGGCTGTACTTTCTCTATGCTCACAAACTCATGTTTCCCATAGTCCAGCTCATACACCGACAAAAATCCATTTCTAAGAATTCCTTTAATTATGACCCTGTACCACCTAAAAAGGGGGGAAACAAAAATAGACATTTTGATTTCTAATTCACAAGCTGTCAAGGCACCAGAAAAATAATATATGACCAAAAGATCTTAACCAACATGTCTCAACCTTCCCAGATCTGGTATTACCTGAATATAAGTCAACTCTTCCAACTACAATCCGGAAGCATGAAGAGACTGTGACCCAATTTACTCCCTTAATCTCTCAGATACCTCTGGACATCTGCCACCTCATTAACAATGCAGACAAAGCAGAGGTAGGCTTGCCTAGCTTAGCAGAGCTAAGCTTGCCTTCAAAGATTTTGTTTTTAATTTAACTATCTACTTACTGATTTTCAATTTTAGCTGCATACAGCTTGTTTTTTTCGATGTTCACAGGTTTCTCTTCCACCCTGCTGTAGTACAAGATCATTTCTTCCATTAGGGCTTCCAGCTTAAGTAGGTCGTTCCAAGGCTGGACAATGAAGTGACCTGGGTGGCAGGCCACTGAGACATAGACATCCATGAGCTCACCAGTCTTTGACAATGGTAGAGGTGGAGGCATATCAGTGGTAGACACTGCACTGCTGGGTTCTCTGGCTGAATCAGAGAAACTCTTCTCTAGCCTTCCACTAGTTAACCGCACAGCTGAAACATCACTCATCACTTTCGTGGAGCTAGTCCCACTGGGTGCAACACTCAAGAAAACATCTTTCTGATGCTTCCACAAGTCTGCATTTTTGATCTGTCGATTGACGCTATGATCCATGTCTGGGAATTTCTCTGGAGCAAACAAGTAAACGTGTGCAATCCCCTTTGAACTATCCTGTTTAACCACCTTGGAAAACAAAACAGTTTAACTTCCAGTTAATAACTATTAAATGCACATCTGATTTTGTACAGAAGACTAAAGCCTTTAGTAGAAAAGACGCAACAGTCCATTGCATTCTATATCCACAGAAGTATTTTCAAGATTCTCTCCAATATGTTAATGAAGTTGTTGGATAGTAAACAACTCACAGCAGCTAAAGAGAGCATTTGCAGCTATTCTAATGTAATACAAAGCTGGAACTGAATTTTGCTCTGCCCAACAGGTTCAAGCTCAGTACTGCATGTATAATTCTAGTTTTTGGGAGAACAGTAGCCAGTGTCCATACAGATCTAAACAACTAAGTAATGCTATTAAATATTAACACTCAATCCTTCAAAATTCTCTTCCTGTCATTATGGGAGATGAAGCCTAGTAAATTAAGGATGGGGGAAATAAAAAAAGATGAAAAAAGCTGCAAGGTTTATATCATGCATACTTTTCAAGCACCACCATAAAATATTTCCTAACTGACATCAGAAGTGCCAACATTATTGATAGTAAAGCACTGAAATTTTAATTTGACAAAGTATATAATTTTTCTTTACAGATTCTTCTGTTGATTCTCCTAGCCAGGAATAAAGACTTTCCACAATTAAAGCATACATCTGTTGTCTATTATTTAATCAAGAAAAAATTAGAACCGAATTCAAACTATCTTGGAAAACTATCTTGGATGTTTAGAAAAGCCAGATGTAATAGCCACAAGTCTCACACTAGAGGAGCTATGTTTCAACTATACAGTCTCCAGTGTTAAAGCCAGCAAAAAGGTAAAGGAAAGCTGCATAACAGTTTTTCAAAGTGCTGTGACAGTATCTGGAATCAGATTTTTAGGAGGAAATGATCTTTGTTTAGTCTGCAGCTACTAATAGATTTCCTTTAGAAAGGTGTTTTCAATTAAGCTGGATAGGATACACTGCAAGTGGAAATAATTTTATCTCAAAGATAACAAATTCTATGTACACACTAGTGTATACAATGGATTAGAAACAAAAAATAAAGCTACTTTCCAAGACCAGAAAGAGAACAATCTATGCTTACAAGAGGCAGAAAAATAATTTAAGATTATCTCCACAGTTGTATCTTTTTATGTGGTGACACATTAACAACTGTGTTTCTTATCAGCTGGTAAAATAACTCTAGCTGCATACTTGGACTGGCACAGCAAAATGAGAAAGGCAATCAGTTGCTAAATTCTTAAGGGGAAAACAGAAACTTCTAACAGGCTTAAGCAAGAAAGTTTTATGCTGAATGTCACAAGGACTGTATAGAATTTATGTCCAAGAGCTGGCTACAAACTTTTAGACCTCTGTAACAAAAATCAGTCGAGTGGTTAAACTTCTAGCACTGTCCTTTCAATGCTCTTTCCACCTGCCTACGGATTTCAAGTCACACGGGCATTTTGACTATTTACCTTCATGCTAAATTCAGGACAATTCATTACAGTGTCTCTCAGCCACAGTACAGCATCTGGAGTCCACATGCCAGTGTTAGGAGGCAGATCTGCTAGGCAGCATTTTATAGCCTAAGAACAGAATTAAGTATACAAGGTAGAATTTATTAATACGTAAATTAGTCCACAAGTTCTTACCCACAGAAACTTAATGCTGGCAGATTCAATAAGGTATGACAAACATAAAGAGACAGAGGAACATGCAAAAACAGTACCATTACACATACACAACATCCTACCAGTACATAGGATGACATTATGATTCACTTCAGGCAAACATGCAAAATGAAATACACTCCAATGTTGAGCGCTAAGCAAAATTTCATTACAGTAACCTTCAAGCAGCAGCATTCCAAATACTGCCAAGAGATCTGGCATAGGTTAGCTTTAACATGTCTTTATACCTGAGGAGGTATTGCAATTACTTCTTTCAGGAATTGTGGTGGGATCTCTCTAAGCTCTGATACTTTCACAGTTCCAACAGTTCCAGTATCCATGAACAGCACATCAAGTGCCCGTCTAGTGTGAATAATTCTTATCTGGAAGAAGAAAGCAAGAGCATCATTTTAAGGTTAAAAACACAACAGTGACACATACACTATAACAAGTTTCATGAAGTTAAGGATTCAGATTTAGCTGAACAAAAAAACCAGGAAAACTGAAGCTGTTCTTTGAATACTTCTTACCTCTACACGTGCCCATTTTCCTTTGGAAGGAAACAAGCAGATTTTGCCACAGAAAGGTAGTGATACATTAAACTCAGATGTTTGCTGCAAATAAAAAAGAAAAAAAAACATGACATTATTACTGTCTGGCACTCAATTTACTACTTCAAAAGCCACACATGGAATAAACAGTTCTGAGAAGCAAAAACTCTGTTTTAAATATAGTTTCTTTCCAGCTTCAGAAGCATTTCTTACCATGTTGTTTTAAGTTTCCTCAACTGGTAAAGCTTGAATTTCAAGCTCTGTATCTTACAGGGAAACGGAGAATATAAAATAACAGGGAAAAAAAGCCACATTTGGAAACAGAATATGAAATCATCAACCATTACTTTAAAGTTCTGAAAAGCAAGAGCAGTTTAGAGCTGTGATAGACAACTGAAGAAGCCACTACCTTATATTCTAGAACACATAATTTGTTGAAATATTAAGAAAACCAAATTTACTACCGATTCAAATGTAAGGCTCATGGGGGTGACATTCACCATAATGATCCTAAATAACATAACAATAGCTACACTATAAAAAGCATGAAGCTTCCTTTTGAAGCCCCATCAACACCTTAGTTTGTCTACATTCTCAGGCAAAAATAAAGACCCTCAAGATAGGCTGAAGAGTCATTTCTTCTTTTACCCCCATATACAGATTGATATTAGAAGATTCTGAATGTCAAGGTCTCTCTTTGATAGCAGTAAGAACCTCACATACACTGTCTAGAAAATCTGACCTTTCGAAATACCTGTATGGCTGCCTAATTTTGTGTTGCTAAATCTTTCAGGGTTCTATACTCTTTCCTTCAGTGTTTAGCTTGCTTGAAACTTAATCTTGATAACTGAGATGCGTTAAATGTGAAGTATTTCCAGATGGTGTGTATTCCACAACAGGTCTAAAGCTCAACTTCTACATCTAAAATCAGTTTGACAGTGTAGATTCACAAGCAGCAGTCCTAATAGGACCTTCAAGGACCTGCATTTCATGGTTTGCTTCTCTAGGGCTCAGTTGAATATCAAACAAATTGGATTCTCCTAAGGTTTCTTCTCTTTTGTATAAATTCTTGTGACTAGTAAGGGTTGTTGCATGTGTCTGCAAACGGCTGGTGGAATGTCAGACTTCTCTGCCACATGCTTATTTTAAAGCGTCTGAAGACTTTTGAAAACGCCTCCTATACATCAGTTCTAGTTGAAATAAGCCACAACATTCAAAACCTAAGGGTACAAGAAGATATGCAGCAGATCAGATCAAAGTCATCGAATCTCCAAGGAAGCCAGGCTAAAAAAGACAGACGTTGGTTACACTGTTTTTATTGTCACTTTGCACAGAGTGCTGTAGGCCAGGCTGTTTAGGCACCTCAACTCCATGATGTAAGTAAAACTTCAGAAAAAAAATAAATACAGCAGGATCTTCTCAGGCTTTATATCAATATGATGCAGTTTCCATTGGAAGCTTCCCAATATAAGACATACTGTTCTAACCATTCAAGGAATGTTGTAAGTAGTCACTGAATCCTTAGAGACAGCTTGTGAACAAGAAAGCATAAAAAGACACTTTACATGCTGAAGGATGCACCCCAAAATACTAGGTAAAGAATTTACAGCCTTTTTGAATAGTCTATGGCTATCTCAGGAACCACAGCTTATGTGCAAGGAAAATGATTGGTACACACTGAAGAAAGGCTACACGACTTCACTACTTCTCTCAGCATATAGCCCACCTTGTAATGGAAGTAGTCTTCTAGTTTCTGCAAGACTTCAGAAAGTCTGGACAAGCCTTTAGATGGCACTTGGCAATACAGGCTTCCATCAGAGAAAACACTGGTTACTCTGACATTTTTATATAGTGCATCTACCTGCAATGGTAAGATATTGACAGGAGAAAAAAAACACACACAAATTTAGCAAATTTCTGAGTACTGTTTTTTGTTCATATAAGACCTTATCAGTCAATGATTTTCAAAGAATTAAGAAGAAAACAGGAAAATGGTACCTGTAAGTGCAGTTCAAGGGACTTGTCATACAACGCCTTCAGACAAGTAGCATTGATGTTGATGTCATCTTCTCCAGAAGTATCATAGAGAACAAGAAGAGGAGTATCACTCTTTTCCAGTATTTCCACAGCAAGTATCTTGGAGCATGTCTGTGATTCCACAGTCTTTACTAGGACAGGATCATCACAGAAGACTTCTAGTCCTGTAAGATACACCGTACTTTTTATGCATCACCATATTTCAAGGGGAAAATAACAATCAGGTCTGTGTTTACAACAGGAATCTTTCCAAGAATCAGGATGTAGCAGGAAAATTGTACTTGTATTCTGCTTACTTTCTACCTTTTTAACACAGAAAACTATCTTTCTAGGAAAGGAGAAGAGGAAGGAGAAGAGAAGGGAAGGGGAAAGGAAGCAGAGGGGAGGGGAAGGGGAGATAAGCGGAGAGAAGGAAAAAGGAGTTGTGCTAGTACGCTGCTTCACACAAAAGCAAACATTTCCTTGTATTTCTTTAGGCTTACATATATTAAAGCAACAAAGACATCCAACCTAACTGCAAAACCAACCAAGTTCCATTACTGACATACTGGATACCAAAGTCTTCTAACATCAAGGTTTCTTTATAAAACTCTTCATCACATCCGTCCTTCCTTTTCCTTCTTTCCATGCCTATCTGTGTCTGCTTAGACCAGCTGTCTTGGACAAAATCTAACATACACAGAGTTATTACAAACAAGGGTCAAAATTCCCAGGCAAGCTCTACAGTCAGCACTGGCTTTCTCTTACCTGCCAGCTTACATTTTGCAGCTTGAAATGGAAGTGAGTGGAACTGTTTCTGTAGTTTGTATACACTGCTGCTTTCCACAAACTCACTGAAGCCATGATCAACATAGTATACCTGGACAATGGAAAAGGGAATAAAAGTGCAAGATCATGAATATAATTGTAAATGTTTTCTTGAGTCTAGGGAAAATATATTCAGTTACCAGATTCTCTGTGCAGCCACGGACAAATCACTTTTCACTAATTTAGTACTATTTAGCATGATTAATCTCATGTTTATTTCACTGCTTGAATGTTCAGGAAAATCTCTGTAAAACCATCCTCTCCCAACTGTTCAACAGAATCTCAGCTCTTAATAGGAACAGTGCTGGAAGGCCTCAGCCCATATTATCTCAAACCACATGAAGAAAGGTAATAAAGCAGAAATTTTTTTGTAAAGTTTTGAAACCGCTGAAAAGTCAAATAGCATTTAAGTGCCATCCTATGGCACTTCAGACAAGTAGCATTGATGTTGATGTCATCTTCTCCAGAAGTATCATAGAGAACAAGAAGAGGAGTATCACTCTTTTCCAGTATTTCCACAGCAAGTATCTTGGAGCATGTCTGTGATTCCACATTCCGGCACTTAAAAGATGTAAAAACATCTTTTGTTTTTACAGCATTAAGAAAATAATTTTGATTTAGGCTTACAGTAACTTTTGATACAAATACCACAGTTAATGCAGGAAACCAGTAAGGAAGCTGCTGATAGGCAGCAAATAATTGGAGCTAAAGTGAGTGAAAGAAGGCTTTGATGAGGCTTTTTACAACTTTTTTTCTAAACTCTATCATGCAAAATGTCTGCATACCAAACACTGAAAAGGGAGTGAACACTGCATCAGAGGATAATCAGCAAATGCTGCAGTAAAGCGGTAGCCTTCTTTTGGCCGACAGATCCAGTTAGAGAGAAATTAGAGGCAAGATTGCTACTAATGTCCTTGCCCCTTCTCTAAACCCAACAGTCTTTCACAGAACAGAGTTCTGACACTCCCCTCCAGGTTCCAACTGAAGAGTATCACACTTTCCAAAAAATCTAAGTTCTAACACATATGCTGTTTATTTATTAAAAGTATGTTAAACAGCCCTGGGTAAAAAGTCACCTAACTGGGGGAAGAAACCAAAAATAAAAAGGTATCATTAATGTTTGACTAGGCAAGAAATAATTGAGAAGACTGAAACTTTTTTTACAATTCTATTGTATGTTCTAGTTCCATTGCACACGGCAAGAAGAGTCTGCTTGGTATAGGAAAAGTTTAACAGAGCAGTTAAATAATCTCAAATGGGTATAAGTAAAATGCATACTATATATAACTCCCAGAATACCAGATCTGCCTGAAAGGAAACACAAGTATATTCTTTGTGCATACTACAGTACAAGACTTGAAAAAAGACCTATCAGCAAGTGAATTTTGTTCTTCCCTTTCCCTTCCTCTGTCCCACTCCAAATAGTGCTACTACACCCATTCCTCTTAAGACCATCAAAGGCAAATTTTCAGTACAAAAGTGCTATAGGGCCCAGCCCCATATAAAACCCAAAACAAAACCCCAAAACTCAAAACTGTTTATGGAAAAAACCTGAAAGACTATTTAATTTTGGCAATCACGTAACTTAAAAGAAGTCTTCTCATATAACTGAAACCAGAAGTACTTCACGGCAAGAGAGAATGCTAGTGCAGCATATTCAAGAACTCACTGTGTATCTAAAAACCAAGATTGTTTCAAGTCTTTCTCCAAGTTCCAAAAGAAGTAATTGCTTGCCTTTATTCTGTTGTCTTCTACAGAAATTATCCGAGCACGCAACCAGGCGTCTTCTTCAGCATGCACTGCAACAAGTTGCCCAACGCCCAGAGATTGAGCTAGTGACACTGTACTGTTCTGACTGTAGTATGTTTTCATGTCATCTTCCATTTGCTCCTGGGCGGAGGAATATTCTTTGCCCACATACCTGCAGTATTTAAAAAACCAAAACAAACCAAAACAAATAAACAACAAACCAAACACTACAAGAGTTAGGATGCAATTTCAAAAAGCTGAATGAAAACCTAAGAACATGTATATGCATATATAAAGAAGTAAATTACAAATATATACATTTTCTAAGCACATCAGTATCCAAACTCTCCCCCCATTAACAGGATTACAGAAAAGTGACTGACACAAAATTTAGTACCTTTGTTGACAGCTAAATGTGGCCCAGAAATGTATAATCTAATGTGCTCAACCAGATTTTTAGTAAGAGCTCTTACTTGACTATTACAATCATGTAGAACAACTTGATCACAAGAGCAGAGTAATATCTGGGACCAAGTATAAAAGAGAACTAATACGTCATCTCTGAAGTTACTTTGTCATTAACAAACACCAGCTTAATCATGTTTTCACCATGGTTGATCAAAAACAAGGCTTCTAAAATAACTCTAGAAATCAGCTGCCAAAGCATGTGCTGTTTACTCTTGGCCTTCAGGACAACCCTGGTATTAGACTGTTGACCTGATGGTTCATACTGAAGCAGTTTGTGTTGTATGAACCTTTTTAAGAAGGTATATAAATTTACTGACAACTCCAAATGGGAAGCTCTGAATGCTTCAGGAGCAAGTCAGATTAGAGCAGACAAAAGAAAAACTTATTCCCAAATTTTTATTAGTAGCTACTGTTTCTACTTGTTCATAGAATGACTAACACTGCTCATTTCTACCACACAGTTTACATTTTCATCCTATAAATATCTAGGTTTATTCTGAAGGTCTGCTACATGCCCAGGATTAGTGCAGATACTGCACTATGACAAACTGTTCTAACTCTGTTATAAAGATTAAGCTAAAACTGATCACATCCCAGGGAACCCTCATTTCCTAAAGGTAGCCTGCTACCTGATCATCCAACTACACACTGCTTTTCAGAATGACAGCCCTTTTGTTTCTATGTAGCACTCCTCTACCTCATGGACATGGAGTGGGGCAACAGTCAAGCTACTTAAAAGTCCATTTCTTAGCATTTGTTTCACAAAGATACTTAGAGAGTAGGAGGATCTTACAAAAAATAGAAGAATCTTTCAGAATATAGTCCAGAGAACTAAAACAGTAGGACTGACACATAAGGAAAGTTCAAGGTTGAGTATTCTGACACGTTACTGATAGCTAGAGAGAAAAAGGGTATCTAAATTTCAGCCTCAAGGCTAGTGTGTTGAATATTGCCAAACAAAAATGGGGAACAGGTTATGAGTTTCACAGTGAAAGAATCTGTAAGTAAACTGCACACATACTTATTTCATCATAATCAGGACCTCTGAGAGTGACCAAAACTATCTAATGAAACTATTGGGAAAAAAATGGAAGCTGTCAATATAGCATATTAGCATACAGTTGCTCAACTCATCCTTTAAAGTGACATATTAAAGTTTTAGATAAGGCTTGGTTTGAAATCATTTTAAAAATTAAATATCCTCTATAAAAAGTGTTTGGGTTTTTCTGTTGTTTAGGTTCTTTTAAGTTTAAAAAAACTTCTAGGATTTGTGTATTTATCCCAATAATGAATTATACAAAGCTTATCATGTATTTCCTGAAATAGTACAACAACATGTACATAAGATAGCTACTATGATCCACTTCTTACACTGTCCTTTCTCAGGCAGGGCTGATTAGCAACCAAACCAGGAAGAACTAGTAGTTTATTGTTTGACAGAAGCTCATCTATCCCCAAAAGTGAAAATTTTGAACACACTGCAGTGTAACTTGAACACACTCAAGTCACACTTCATAGTGAGTTAATAATAGAAGTAAAAAATATTTTAGTAAATATTGCAGCAATATCTGAATACTACTGCATGTTGTATCGGGGTTATTTTTAATAAGTCTTCCAACACCAAGTCAAATCTGCTTTGATTGACAGACAAACTACTGATAGAACTGATCAGCTCAGTACAGAAAAAGTTTCAGAAAATTTCTGTTTAAACACACAAAGGATTCTTAAGTTTTATTATCAAAATAAGTAAATAACAAAGCCCTGCAACCTGTTGTTCAGCTGTTCTCTTATGGTAGACCTGCACAATATGACTATGTGGATTTATAAATAAAGCAAAAAAAAGACAGATTCAGAAGCAGAAACTTGCCTAATTAGGACCTCGTTAGTGTTTTTCAGTTCTATCACCAGGACAGACACAGATCCTTCTGATGGAATGACCAGAGGAGGAACAGTTATGTTCTCTGGATACTGGCCCTTGGATTCTTCGTAGTGTTGTTCAGCTGTGGCCTTCACACCATCGTGCCTTTGGACTTTCTCAGTGACATTCAGATTTTCATCAGTGCGTCTCTGGGGCTTAGCGTAGAGGATGGCCTTTCTGGGTATGTCAGATACATAGTCCACTACACATACATCTGAGAGCAACTCTAGATTATTTAGAACGTCTTCTGGAAATTTTACTTGGTAAGTGTCTTGGTACAATTTGGGAAGCGCATTAGCCCAAAGACCACTGGAATACTTCAGCAAGATGTTAACAACTTTCTGCTTGAAGTCACCACTAAGTGACACAGACGTGGTCTCTGTATTTGGCTTTAACAAAGGGTCTACTTTAGAAGAAGAAACATTCTGAGATGTCTTTTCTTTCTCTGCATCACTTTTTGCTACTGGTGTTATTTTTTTAGCAGGATAAAGAAGCCCATCCATCTGATCACCTCTGTGTACTTTCTCCACCTGGGAAAACAAAAAGTAGAATCAATAATCAGTGGCATCTCTAAGTCTAAATCATTTTGCCAATTACATTGTTGTAACATGCTTTTTATACTGACTTTGAAGTGGACATCCACAGGGAACTAAGCTTGAGGCAGTTAGTACAGGTAGTATTCCTTGCAATGCCTCCTCCTCCATTTGGAAGGATACCAAACATACGACCACATCAGTACAGCGCAAATATCTCATCTATGCAATACAACTCAGACTTGCTTCCAAACTACTCTTTTCTCCTAGAAGGACCAGAAGATGATGACACACTCCACAAACTAATGTGCAGTTTTGCACATTAAGACCCCCTGGTCTTCCACACAGGTAAGCATATCACAAAAAAAGGTTTGTGTCTCAAGTTTACTGAGGGAAAAGGGATTTGATTGTATACTTCAGAAAGGACATCTGCCAGATGGTGTTGTAAAGGCTGTTTGCTGTCACGCTCAAGGAATTATTTTTAATTTAAACAAGTTCTGAAATTAAGGAGGACATTTCTGGATCATAAAAAATTTCATATAAATTTGATTAGGCCACTTTAAACCATGCCCAGAGCCACTCTCCAGACCCAGATGTTTGCCAGTCCATGTATCAATACCCTTTGCCAAGTTCAACAATAAGCATCTCATGTGGTCTGAAGTCACAACCTTGAAAGCACCATTTGAAAACTGTAGCAACAAACTTGCAATAAAATTCCACTTCCTAAAGCTATGAAGTTTCAACCTAGATCAACCTAACCATAGGCTAGCAGGAGTTTCTTTGTAGAATTGAGGTAACAAAAGCTCTGTATTTTCACACTGGTTCCAAGAACAACCCCTCCCATAAAGTTATTAAGGTTTACATAGCTCCATCTTTAGGTTCCTTCCTCAGAGGAATCAACTCTCATCAGTTTCCTGGGTCAACATCACACCAAAGTCCTTTTAAGGGGCAGATCAAGAAACAAAACATTGAGTAGCTGAATTACTTGCTACTACTCAGGAGAAACATTTATCTTTATGATGTTCATGTCCACACCCATCAGAACTTTATAAACCTTGCTAAAGTCACTCTTTGCTATTCTGTCTTAGCAACACAGGATGGAAGCATAATGAAGAAGACTTCCCTGCCCATGGCAGGGGGGTTGGAACTAGATGATCTTCAAGGTCCCTTCCAACCCAAACCACTCTTATGACTGTAAGATTCCATGATAACAAGAATAATACATGTCACTCATTATCATGATAACACAAACAATACAACGTTTTAAAAAAAATGGCGTCTGTTACTGTGTCAAGAACCATGTATTTCCTCCTATGGGCACCTCTTCACACTCGGCCTAGATTATCACCTGATGATCCAAGTTGAAAGAGCCAACAAAACCACCTAAGGGTTACTACACAGGTGCATTTCCAGACACTTACTGTGCATTACCTTGTCTAGACTGATGCAAAAGCAAGTTATCAAGCGGTTCTTGGAAACAGTTATTGGTCAAATTCTATGAACGCTGGCATGCATGCTATCTAAAACTGACAGAAAGGAAATAGTTTTCATAGATACAAAAAAAAGTATTAGCCACATTAGAGAATTCACATGCAGTCACAGTGGCATGTCTGAATCCTTCTTTAGCAGTGAAAACCAAAGTAGTAATATCTCTGCAAGAATAAGACATGAGAAGGCAGACAAACCTATATAACCCTCAGCTCCCCAAATCCATGCTAATGAGTTCACAAGCTTTAAGACTCAAGTCTTTCCAAGTAGGCTAACTAAAGCAAAGAGACATTCCCTCTTAGCTGGGGGGAGGGGAAAAGTAGTGTCCTACAGATATCCATTAACTAAAGGATATTATCTACTGTAGGATAAAATACAAACAAATCATATAAAGGACTTAAATGTACCAGTGGTACATTCACAAAGTTCTTAAGCATCTCTGCTAGACAGCTTGATAGAAGAGATGACAAAACATGTGTGGCCATGCAGCCTAGAAGGACCAAAGATATCTTCAATGATTCATGACAGGAAGAACCTTCATTTGTACCCTCTGCTATCAGGAATCTTACTGTGCCTCTTGAACCACGGGCAGAGAAAGGAGCTTGGTTAAAGAAACCAAGCAAACAAAATATTTTCAAAGCCTTGCAAGGGCTTATTTACCAAATATATATACCTTGATATATTTACCAAAATATATCAAGTGGCCCAGAGAAAAAATTCAGGGCACACCACCCTGTCAGGTAATGACATTCTAGATACAGAGAAATTGATAAGGATGTCTCTCTAGTGTCCATGCACAAAACTGAGGAATTTGTTTAAGTGACCAGCCAAGGAAACTTTTAGCCCCAGAAAATACTTGGCATTATGAGGACAAAGATCTGTTTAGAAGGTTGTGTTGGAATGTACGGCAGCTCATCCTGGAAGAAGCTGGATGCAGAAATCTATCTTTATGCACCCCTTCTCTCAGCTAGTTCTTTTGACTAGTGCTGCAACAGAGATGAATACATTTCAGCTGACAGGACTGTTAAACCTTACACACTAAATGCTGGCAGCAGACTAAAGAGAGAAGATACTTAGAGACTTTTAAGCCTCTTAACTTCAATAATAGCTCTGAGGTTTTCTAGGCATTGAAGCCCCGTTTTGAAGAGACCCTGGATGCTGACAACCATTTAGAGACAGGAGAATATTATTTCACCAAGTTGTTTCAGCTTATTTCAGTATAAATAAGCTCAAGTGGACAACATTAGACTACTATTTCTCGCATAAAAAGTTAATGTTCGAGGTGCATCAGACTCCTCCAGACAGTGCTATGGTCAGGACACCTCCAAGAATGCAAAACACTTCAGAAACTTTTCATTACAATCAAACAGCTTGATTTGCAAGAAGCACCTCAAAACAGACACCCTTTCTTTAGTATAAATATCTGAACTTTGTTTCCAGTTGAGTTTATATATTTGCCTGCAGGGTTATTATGGCTGGCAGGCCTGCTCTGCAAGCACAACTTGCCTGCTGTCACCTCTCTGTTGGAGAGCACAAAGCAGAGTCAACTGCTGTCAGAACGCATTATCAGGGCAACAGAGACTGAAGTCATTCCACACAGAAGAAAAACATGTTTGTCCTGTGCCTGAGTAACAGAGGGAGCTCTTAAAAATTAAAATCTGGAGCCCAAAATAATAAAGCTTCAAATAAAAATATACTCCCAAGATAAATACTGACACTGCAAATGAGTAAGTCAAGAGGAAAGCAAAAGAAGAGCAAGTCCACTCCTCTTGACAGACATGTAGAGAGGATGAAGGCAGACATGCTCCTGTACATGTTGCTAGAACAAAAGCTTTATAATCTAAGGAAAGGATCTACTTTGCGATGCCCAGAATGACCAAGATAACACCGAGTCTTGTTTAATTGTGTGCACAGTGGTGACCAAAGAGCAGATGTACTGGCAAACTCCTACAGCATCAATACCTTTTAAGAAGGAAGTGGGGAAAACATCTCCTTGAAGTGAGTTTCTAGTCAGAGAAAGTGTCTTTCACTTTCAAGGTTACATTCACAACTAGCATATGCACCTATTTTCCACCATTCTTCTGTAAGGCAGGGAAAGGAAACGCCCTGTGGAAGTTGGCATTTAACATCAGTGACAAGAGTCTCACTGTACGTGGCAAACAGGAAAAGTCTGGTTCCGTGATTCTTGGTATCAAACAGGTCCTCAAAGAGTGCTCTGAAACACACTGATCAGAAATATTACTCTGATTCAGTGGGAATAATTCATCAGAAGCATGATGCATGAATTCTTTCAGATCTAATTTAAATATGCAACACAGAAGCTATGTACCGTATGGCATACATACCATAGACTGCTTGCAGACACATTTTGCTGACAGGCACATTAGACAAATGCTTCAGTGTGAACGCAGCTCTCATCTACCTGACTTTTCTCAGTAGTACATGAAATTCAACTCCGAAGCAAGCTGGAGTCAAAGCATTAAGGAAGGTATTGCTGGTCTTGATCATCAGTACCTTGCACCCATACATTTGGCTGACAGCATCTTTTCTCTGTCAGAGGCAGCTGCTACAACTCCAGGTCCCCCTGTTTTTGCCAATCATTCTGCAGTACAGCTCTCCCCAGGCAATGGTGAGAGGCTGCTTCAACATTAACGCTCCACTCCTCCCTGCTCTTCCAAGTAGCTGCCTCTGAAAGCAACAGTTTAAGGAACCAAACTGTTGAATATGCATGCAGAATAACCAATTCTGGTGAAAAAAAGACTTGTGCAGTGTTCTTGAAAGGCTGAAGATCCCCACTGCACAGGGTGGCATCAGACACAGCAAACAGCTTTTCCTTACAAGGCTGTGGAAGCCCCTTATGTCATCTAGTTATAGCTTATCCTCAGGATCCACTCCAGATTTTATAGCTTCTAGTCCAATATGGAATCAATTGTTTTTCATGGAAAGCTACAGTACCTAACTTCTTACCCTAAATGCCAAAAGGACACATTAAAAGGCACGTTGTCTCCAGACAAACCCCACGTCAACTAGGAAGCCAGAACAGGACTGGAATATGTTGCCCAGAAAGGTTGTAGCGTGTCTGTTATTAAAACATGACCGGATACAGGCCTGGACAAACATGCTCATGGGGACCCTGCTTGAACAGAGGGGTTGCATTAGATAATCTCAGCAGGTCCCTTCCAACCTCAGTGATACTGTGAAATGTTTAAGCACTAACTCAGTTCTTCTAAATTTCAGTTGAATTTCAGTTGTCAGGATGCAAGAACTGCCTTAAAAAAATAAAAATAAATCACAGCCCTCCTACAATACAAGGGAAGACAAAATAATTTTGAAATATTTTTAATAGCCTTTTCAGCCACTAATCCTGACAGGTAGGTCAGTTTCCTTAAGAGGGATCAGAAAAGATCAGTTATGATATTCAGACTGGCAATGACAACATTAGATTTTGGTTAAATAGGTAAGAAATACAGAAGGTACTTTCAGTCCCTCAACTGAAGTGAAAATTTTCAGATGTTACAGTGACTCTGAAGCCTCTCTATTTCTGGTAGTCATTACTTCTGTACTTAACTGAAACGTTAAAATATTAGTCATACTAGGCATATTTTTGTATTTTCTTTTGTTATTAAACTAAAAGACCCTTATGGCCAAGATATCCCTTGTTCATGTTCAGCTAGTGCTCAGGCTGGATTGGCAAGCTCTGCAAAGTTCAGGAGTGTCTTTAGGTTGCCCCCTTCTGCCCATCCTCCTCGCCCTCTCGGTTCATTAACTTGCACAACACAGTGAACATTCTCTACAGTTCTTTGTGCTTTTGAGAGTCTGACTTCTGAAAACACAGCTACAAGTGAAACTCTGCAATGCAATAAGCCAGCGGAGCCAATCTCACAACTCCATACTGTTGAGGGCTACCCTTATTCCTCACATCTGTATGCCAGAACTGAGGATCAGCAGAACACCTTTGACAGCAGTTCTTTTTGGCTGACCTAATTTTTATCTCATAATGCAGTGATGCCTTCCTAAGTGGTCAGAGAAGTGCAAGATTTAACACAAAAGGACTTGCAAGGGTATGTGAAACAGGAACAAGGAAAGATGCTGTCAGAGTCTGACTTCATTTGATGGCTCATGATGTTGTCTAACCACTCATCAGTAAGACTGAGCTTCAGGAACATTGAGTTACAACCTACTCCAGCACTGTGTTTAGACAGCAAAATTATTCTGGATCTTGTGTCTTCCACTGGTTTATTTCCACACATACTATGACATGATTTTCTCAGTGAGGCTGACACCAACTGTGTTTTGTCCTGTGCTGCACTAGACACAATACACCTAGTTAAATTTTAGGCAGAAAGTGTCTTCTGTTCACTGAAGTCCATTCTAAATAACTAGTGGCTCTTGTCTCTAGCACTGAGATACCCACTAAGGCCAACTATCAGAGGAAACACCAATTTCTTCAATGAGCACAGCAAAAGGAAGCTAACTATCCTTATGCCAAAGCTCACCTGCAGGACACTGTAGGGCTTGTGTAAAACTGTGCAAGCTTTCATCCATACATACTACCAGCCACAATAGCCTGCTCCATGTCTCCTCCATGTGCAAAGCACAATCCAGCTCTTAAGAACATACTATTACATGTAATTAGAGCTGATTTGTTTTTATTCACTCGAGTCCCTCACTCTGTTTAGAATGATGAGTTTTGCTTCACAGAGCTTAATCATGGTATAGAAATTCCTTCCTTGAGAATAAAAGCCTGACAGAACCAAAGTTGCTCAAGGAATACAACTGGCTGCTGTGGCAATCCTCTTGTCTGAGCAGACCTGTTTTAATTCACTGTGAACACTGCAGTAAACACTCAGCTGCAAGATGTAGTAGTTCGTTAAGGGAGGAGATACCACCCAGGAACAGAGATTCAGAAAGCAGCTCTAACCCTGTTTCTGTCAGTCTGTTTACCAGCTGATCCTGCCATCTTCCAGAGCCTTTAGTTTCCCTTTCTGCAAAAAGTCACAACTTTTATAAAATGTAAGATTAAGAACATTCTGAGAACTAGGTATTAGAAAAAAATCTTATTAAATATCCTACCAGCCAACTAGGCAACGTAAACAAATCCCATTCTTGTCTAAAGAATACAGTCTACCTTTCTGTTTTTAATGACAAACTTCAACTTGTAATGACTACTTAAAAAACACCACAAACACCCAAACCCCACCAAACAAAAAACATGCTGATTTTCCCCTTCTTTTCTTTGATTTTTTCCAGTAACACATCTTCAAGCAGACAGACAGCCTTTGGGACCTACCCAGCACCATCCCAGACATCTGGCAGATGAAGCAAAGAACACCAAGCTTTAGTTTACTGTGCAAAACCTTCTCCTTAAATAGCCAGGCAAATGTTCTCCAGTCTGAGAAGCATTTTCACACAGTATCAGCCAATACAATACCAAAGCACAATGAAGAATATGTTTAGGTATTACATATTCTTTAGCCATACGCTCATTAAAAAGCGGTAAGACAGTTGACTGGGGAATGGTAGCTTACTGGAGATGAAATTGGCCTCTGATAACAGATTAACAGTTAAACTGATTAGTAGCAAGAGCCAGTAGGATGTTTTACAAAAAAGGCCCAGAAATCCAACTGTATCCTGGGCTGCATCAGAAGTGTGACCAGCAGGTCGAGGGAGGTGATTCTCCTCCTTTGCTCTTATGAGAGCCAACCTGGAGTACTGTGTCCAGTTCTGGGGTCCCCAGCATAGGAAAGACACAGAGCTGTTGGAGTGAGTCAAGAGGAGGGCCATGAAGATGATCAGGGGGCTGGAGCACCTCTCTATGAAGACAGGCTGAGACAGTTGGGGTTGTTCAGCCTGGAGAAGAGAAGGCTCCAAGGAGACCTTAGAGCAGCCACCCAGTACCTGAAGGGGCTACAGGAAAGCTGGAGAGGGACTTTTTATGAGGGCATGGAGTGACAGGACAAGAGGGAATGGGTTCAGACTAAAGGAAGGCAGATTTAGATTGGATATTAGGAAGAAGTTCTTTGCTGTGAGGTTGGTGAGAAACTGGCACAGGTTGCCCAGGGAGGTTGTGGCTGCCCCCTCCCTGGAAGCATTCAAGGCCAGGCTGGATGGGGCTTGGAGCAACCTGGTCTAGTGGGAGGTGTCCCTGCCCATGGCAGAGGGGGTGGAACTAGATGATCTTTAAGGTCCCTTCTGACCCAAACCATTCCTTGATTGTATGACAAAGACGTTCCTGGTGATCAAGAGATAACGGACACCAGGGGAGGACAGTAAAGGGTTGAGCTGCAGTCTTGCCCCTCAACATTATCACACTTCACTTTCATCTATTATTGTATCATAAGCCTAACTTACACAGCAAAATTCTATAACCTAGACTTAAGATGTGAGAAAGACCTGTGGAAAGTATAGAAAGATAACTATAGAGAGACCTA
Organism: Aegotheles bennettii; assembly: GCA_013398125.1. Lineage (NCBI taxonomy): Eukaryota > Metazoa > Chordata > Aves > Caprimulgiformes > Aegothelidae > Aegotheles > Aegotheles bennettii. The sequence continues at coordinate 4,102 of VZRW01011920.1, read as the reverse complement.
AGACTGTTCACACAGGTAGCTTATAGATTTAAGAGGAGATAAACCCACCAATAAGGAAAAGCATAAAATGCAATGGGAAATAAAAACAAAAAAAAACCATGGCATGGAGGGCAAGTGTCATCAGCTGCTGTTTGTGTTGTCAGTGTTGGAGTCAGCTGAAATTGGCAACTCAGCACTCCAGAGCACTTGCTCCAGGAGGCCACAGAGGCTTAACTTTCTCCTCCAAAACAATGCTAGTCCAGCCAACAGTGATTTTATCAGAGTGGTTTCAAAAACACTGTTACAACTCGGGGGTGGGGGGTGTTGTGTTGTTATTTTTATTTTTTTTTTCTGTTTTTTCCGTTTTGTTTTGTTTTTCTTCACTGCCACAGCTCGGGAAAGGAAACACGGGACTGCATGAATTAAAATTTGGCAAATGAACATTCAGAAATCTGTAGGGTACTGGCATCTCCCACAAAAATGACATTCAGTACTTACTGTGCACACATGAGGCCAGTTCTCAAGCTGGCAGAGCACTGTTGCACTAAGCTCTTCCCAGTACATTTCCCGGTAGATCTGTGGCATCTTTGACACCCAGACGCCACTGCTGCACTTGCTTAGGATCTCCTTAATGCGACTTTGAACTTCACTGATATGAGCAGCAGAAGGGCCAGAGGCAACAGTATGTGTCTCAGCAACAGATGTATTCAAGTTATCTGTTAAACAAAAATACAGCCTTGAAGTAAACATCACCTCAGCAGGAGAAAGGTGGACTACTACCTACCTTCTTAAAAATTAAACGTGGGAGTTGTCAGCATAGCACCAACTCTAAAATGCATCTCTCCTGCCCAACATGGCTGTTTCAGTCACTGTCTATTGGAAAGAGCCATAGAAACCTCAGACATTTTGTAATTGACCTGAAGCTGGATTTTCAATCACTGTAGTTATTTTCATAAGAAGTTGCTAAGTGTTTCTGCTGAAGGGATCCTGTAAGAGGTTACAGAACCCGCAACCATACTGCTGCTGAGAGGCTGCCCTGAGGCAGCATCCTAAGAAGGACACAAGATAATTTCTTTACGAGTACAAACATATAAACAAAGATACAGCAAAACACCCAAGGATGTTCTTCTGAATTCAGACAGATGTATAAAACAGACATTATTTGCCTTTCATTCTAAGATATGATCTGAGGAAAAGTCTGAAGCCAGCACCTAGCTTTTCCATTTTACTGCATCCAAGGAAGCCCCCCAGCAGAGCAGGGAAAAAGACAACTGTCCAGCTACTTTGGACAACTTCATACACTGTGTGTAGGAGCAAGGCAATCATTATCCCAGCTGGAGGCTCACATCACTAAGTTGCCTGACTCATCTCCACTCCTCTCCTTCCTTTGGAGGGGTGTATTTGATACCAAACCTGAAGCTTCACAAATCAGCCTGAGAGGTCTCAAAGAGAGCAACCATCATTTGACCAGCCCATTAACTACACAACTGCTGGGAGCCAGGTGAGTGGAAGGGTATCTTCTGGACAGCTAGGTTAGTGTGCTGCTTACTCCTGAGAGCCAGGATTTCACTCTCCTCTACCAGATCCCTACAGTGAAGTTACACATACTCCTCTTGTTTCCAAGCTACACACACTAGCTTTGTGATTGGCTTTGATGCTTTTTACACAATGGTCTTCCTAGAAGACAGAGGCAGACAAGTCAACACACACATTTTCCCAGCACCATGAAATCAGTGAGAAGGTACACTAAGAATGTGGTTTCTCAGCCAAACCTATCTTCATTCAAAACAAGTGCTAAGACAGATTTTTCTTAAGGTGACACCAAATCTAATGTGAGTAGTCAACAAAAATTTTCTTAACGGGCAAACATACCATTTGAATCTACGGAAGTGCTTCTGGACAGATGAACTTGCAGCTCCTTTTGAAACCGTGATGGGACAGTTAGTCTCTTCTCAGACCTGAAGGTGAAAAGCAAATTGCCTTAAATCATTCTCTTGGCTTTGAATAGCATTCCATTTGCTTACAGGACCTATACATAAACCAAAATGTATTTCACGTACTTCTAGCAGCTCCCCTGCACACGATTAGTACTCACAATGTCCTGGCTTGGAAGACAACATGATCAGCAGTAACAAGACAGATCAACAGGTCGTTTCTAGTTTTTTCTTAGTATCTCAATTATTGTGAGGAACGAAACACACAGTAAAAAGACATTAGCAAAAAGAAATCATCTCTGTCTAAAACAGTTTATGGTCTTACATTTGATACATTCAGCCTCACTATTTGGTCTTTTATCTGGATGGCATTTCAATCTTGCTGCTGAACATGCTTATGCTGATCATCTTTGGTAGCCACATCGGAGTCTCCTGAAAGTATCTGGCTTCAGAAGTCAGAGGAACACCTAAAACTGCACAGAAACTCATGGCCTTTGTGTGGACACTGTTGCTACACTGTTTAACAGATTCCCCTCTGAAGTGCTCCCCACAGAAAGGACACAAACATCGTGTTTGCAGATGTTCTTCTGAGGTCCCTCAGAAGTTTACACTAGGAGCACAGGCAGCACAATGAGCTCCTGCCAGTGAAGAGGTCACAGCAGCATGTAGCTCACGAAGACTGTTTGGGAAACAATCAGCTGTGGAATAATTACATACACTGCAAGCAAAAGGGAACAGGAGTTGGAAAAAAGAGTTCAAAGACCAGGACCAAACACCTCTCAAATACACAAACCCAAGGAAGAATTGCAGTGGAGAAGTCAGGGTGGCAAATGCACCAAAACAGCTCCCCACAGAAGCATGGCAGTTGCTGGGAACACCAGGCATCTCCAGACATGCCACCAAACCACAGCAGCCACCATACATGCACTGAGCAGGCTCTGCAGATGGTCTCTGCCCAAGGGGTCGGTAAGGAGACTGGCCACCTCTGGAGTTCAGGGACAACTCTGGAGGAAACCACAAACTTCACCAGCCACGGAAACACCAAGGGGGATAATTCCCAGCTTCCCATGGGCTCTCAGAAGGCAGGATAGGGGTCAAGTATGATGCTGAGGCTAATAGCAACAGTAAGTTGAAACTAGCTCAGTATTAAAGTAGCCCTGTGTGCTTTCACACTGACCTTTAATCAGAGCAGATCCACAAATCAGAAAGAGGCCTCTCACATTCACATCTCTTCTAAGGAGCATCTTACAAGATTTAACATAAACTTGCCTCCCTCAATTTTTGCTGTCCCTGAAAGATGAAACTACTGCTCCTCCATCAGCTATGGGGTGTCACTTGTACCAAAAATACTACTTCTGTCCTGGGTCATGTCTTACAGCATTAGCACTGAGGACAGTCACTGCCCAGCACAACATTTTCAGAAGCAGGAAGGGCATGCCCAGAAGTACCAGAATATTTGTGAAACAGAAGTGGGACAAAACTCAAGAAGCACAAAGGTGAAGTCACCTACATGAAACCCTAACACACATTCACACCTTGCACTTGATGAGTATCTGAAAAGACTCTTCCAACCCTCCACCTGTGTCATAGGAAAACCCTCTAGCTTCAGGGCACAGCTCAGATCCCCACACAAAGAGCAGCACCACAGTCTCTTCTTGAAATGCGTGCTGTGACTGGCCATGCAGACCCTACAAGAAATCCAGGATCCCACTTCTCTATACATATATTTACCAGTATGGGCAAGTCCAACCAGGACAGATATCTAAGTAAAAAAGTACCCTTAAGGTAAGCAGACTCAGAATAGCCTACCACCATTGTTACACAGCAAGCAAAATAACCCCATTGAGCTAGCCACACGGGTAACAGGGACTAAGTGGAACCACCTCAAGCCACTCATCAGATGACACATGACATGAGTGAGGGTAAGCCAGCAGGAACTGCAGCAAGGTCTCAGTAAGGAAGAGGTCAGATGCTTCCCTTTCAAGCCAGGACATCTAGAACACCTTGCAAAAGAACAGAGGACTGACGATTCCCTTATGTTGCACATGAAAGCAAATCACATTTGGGATCCTCTCAGTATTAAAAGACAATGTGCCATCTTTCTGTACTTCCTCCTGTGGTTCAACTGTCCCAACCCCCCCCAGCAGTCCCAAGCCTCCTTCTCCCCCAGGGCACCTGCCCACCCCCCA
>VZRW01011919.1:129599-148351 GCA_013398125.1 Aegotheles bennettii | reverse complement strand
TTGGTGAACTATGTGAGTAGTTAACAGGTTTCAACATCCTCACCCTTGTTAAACAGTGCTCATGATGTGTTGGCCCAAGCTGGTGTTTTGTGGCAGTGTGTTTGTGTTTCTCTGTAGTCAGTGTGTGTGAATGCAGACCAGGACACTTGAGATTATTCTTTTTTTAAAAACCAAAAACCCCCATACCTGTTCTGCTGGAAGGCATTACCTGTAAGGCAAATGCTATGGTAATTCTGATTGTAATGCAGATCCTGGTCTTTGGAGCTGGTCGATTAGAGCAGTTAAATGTTGAAATCGGGGGGGAAAAATAATTTCAAAATTCCAGTGGTTTTCAAAATGAAAGTTTTTAATCTGTATCTTAGATTACAAAGCAAAAATAAGGAATATTTTAGTGTTTTCAGAAGTGAAGTTTCTGTCTATGGGAAATTCAGAGGCCAGGTAAGCAGCTCTCCCTCTCATGAGGGAGATGTGGGGTTACCATCTGCTTGAAGTGATGGCAAAAGGCACCACACCCATCGTGAGAAAGGGAAGGTGGCTTGATCTTTGGCAAACACAATTCCAAAGCAGGAATTAGCCTGAACCTCTTGGCATAGTGATAACAGTACAGTAGCCCAATTTCCAAAGCTATTTTGAATCTTAGGTGTGGATGTGCCCTACCTTTGGGTTCGTAAAACAACCAATAATATATATAGGTAATCTTAGCCAACAACAGCAAGGCTGGTTGGGAAAACCCCAGAAAGAGTTATTGCAAGAGCTCCATTTATTATATATATAAAAATATTTATTATATTATTAAGAAAAGGAAGGCCTTGGAGCACAGGGAGGGAGGGGTTGCCATACAGTTACCTGTTGGTGGGGTGGGACGAAGTGATACCTGTCTGTAGAGCTGAACACAATGGCAGCGCTCATGAAAATCATGGTGATTGAGTGCAGGATTAAAAAGAATTGTGATTCTGATCAAGGATGCTTTTAAAGCTTTTAAATGCTCTGCTGTGTTTGCCAGAGGGATTTATAGGTTCACTTTTAGCACTGAGTGCTCCTGCTATAAGAAGGAAAAAATAATTTGGCTTTTATAGTGAAACCTTGTAACCTAATTCTAGTGTGTGAGTGTGATTTTGGTTGCTACTTTGTTTTCTTCTCATTTCCCCAGAAGAAGGATGTCCATGACTGAAGCAATAAACCAACCAGAGCTGCATTGGGCCATTGCTGCTGGTGGCTTTTTCAGGTGTCCTCTGCATCTGCCACTGCTTCAGGTATGTGGAGGGTTGGCAGGAGGATCACATTGGTGTTACCTGCCCTTCCATGAGGGGTGCCACTTACTCCAAAATACATCTCGTGGGCTTTGGAGCCTATGTTCTGTGCAAGGAGGTTGGCAAACCAATGGGATCTACTCAAATTCTGCACTTTCCCAGTGACCAGGGACAGTTTAGTTTATGTTTAGAAAAAAAAATGCAGTTAGTTTCCTTGCCTGTGTGTACTGCCTGTCCTTCAAAATCATCTTCAAAGCTGGTGTTGGAATCTTCCTCCATTTTGGTGGCTGGAGTAGGAGATGCTGCAAGTTCCAAAAGGAGAATGGTTAATAACAGGATAGGAAAGGGATAAGCTCACAGCAGGTATGGTGTGGGGTGCTGCTGTTGGGTATTGGTGAAGATCAAAATGCACATCATAATTGTAGAGCTTCTCGTCTTCTCATAAAATGCAATTAGGATATATGTCAGTCTCTTTACAAAGATGTCTGGCCAGATTCTTACTGAAAGTGCCTGCGTGAGGATTTCTTAATTATACTGCTGTCAGTCCCTGGAGAATATGGAGAACATGGTGTGGGATGGTGGTTGTAAAGCTTTCTGCTCTGGGAATGTGTGGTGAGTCAGGTTTTTATTTTAGCCCCCTTTGGAATCAGGAACCTATTTATTTTCCAAGTGCTGTAAGTATTTCTTTCTGAGGGTCACCTGAACTGTTCATTTTTCATTCAGAAGGTGGAGCCAAGTTTTTGAACCTGTTGGGCAAGAGACCTCTGAACATCCTGGAACTAAAGTGCTTGTACTGGCTGAGCCACATTTGTTACAAAACCCAAAGAATTATGGGGGTTTAAATCCAAATCACTTTCTTGTTCCACCTATTCTATAAATAAGGCAACCCCAGGAGCCAGACTGCAATCACAGGGCACTGGGACACAGCAGCAGTCAAGTAACACCCTTTTTATCTTTTGTGGTGGAGTTTCTGAGGGGTGAAGTAGAACCCTGTTCTCTGGGAGCTGAGGAGAGAGGCTTCCCTTTGATGAGCCCAGTTGGGTGGTCCCAGAGCATTACAGAGCATCAGGGTTTGGCCAGAGCACCCAGCACTCAAAGTCAGGTTGATGTTCTGCTGATTCCTGAAAGTCACAGTAAATGTTCTTGGGGTCCCACAGCTTTCTTGAAGATCAATGATCTGTTCCAGGAGGATACACTGGGGGAGAAGAATACCAACTCTTCACATAGGTGTTTACTACCCTGCCAACAGACATCTACATGGCCCTCTGCATGAGCTCTGCCACTACTCAGTACTGAGGCTTTCCTCATGTTGCACATCAATCACAAGTTTCCTTTTTAGTCAAAAACTGTAATTCTAATGTGATAAAGTGCCACTGTCCACAGGAGTCTTAAGGCAGTTGATTTGAGTGCTCCCATTTAGCCTAGACCAGTTGTAACTGTACAGGTGAGCTTTATTTGACTTCACAAGAGATCCCAGCTTGAAGCACACACCAGGACGTTATAATGCCATGAATGCTGTACCTGAAAGCTGCTGGTGTGTTGGGCTGGACTGATGTTAGTGTTGTGTGCACCTTCATTCTTACGTGCCAGCATCAAGGAATAAAGTCAATAGTGGCTGAGTGAGACAGGAAATTGAATTCTTGTGTGTATTGGGACTAAAGCTAATTAGTTAATGTGAGAATAAATTATTCCATACATGTACTCGTGGCAATTAATCAAAACTTGTGGGAAGCATTATAAATAAGTTTGGAAGAAAAGCAGGCAATGAATTATACGTTATTAGTCTAAATCCTTTCTGTAGATAGATTGTTGTCAGCACGTAGGTCCAGATTACCACATCTATTGCTCTTCAGTTCTGAAGTAGAAATGTGAAGCTAATCCCTTCTCGTGTAGCCAAAACTCCAAATCTTTGCCATGTCAGGGATGGACAGCCACATGGATATGCTGGGTCAAAGTCTTGTAAGTCACTCCCATAGAATCATAGAATCATTATGGTTGGAAGGGACCTCCAGGGTCATCAAGTCCAACCTTTATCCCATCATATTCCTAACCATTAGACCATCAGACCATGGCCTCAAGTGCCTCAGCAACCCGTTTTTTGAACACCCCCAGGGACGGTGACTCCACCACCTCCCTGGGCAGCCCATTCCAGTGCCCAACCACCCTCTCAGGAAAGAACTTCTTCCTAATCTCCAACCTAAAGTTCCCCTGATGGAACTTGAGGCCATTTCCTCTTGTCCTGTCATTGGACACCTACAAGAAGCTCTTCTATCTGCTGATGTTGAGGATTGTGTTCCATGGGGAAAGAGAGGGTTTGATTCTCTGTGTGCTTTGCTGTTTCATAGCCCTGAAAGGCACTAAAAATACAGGGGATGAAACTTCAGCATTAAAATACGGGGGATGAAACTTCAGCAGCCTGGTGCAGGCTCGACCCAGCAAACTGACCACGCTTCTGTTGAAACAGTGATGGAAACCCATGGCTTAGCAAGTGAAAGCTCTCCACAGAGGTTCTGTTACCCAACTGTTGTGCTAATAAATCTGACAAGATGAGGTGAGTCACAGCAGCACAGAAAGCTGCGTGTCACCATCCTTCATGAAGCAACGATCCTGGCGATGCCCAGGCTGGGAAGCTGACCCCGCGCCTGCGAGCAGGGAACTCCTAAAACTTAATCCTGGCCCTGTGGCTGAGTCAGGCTGTGAGCAAGTCACGCAAACCATTCTCCCTTCAACTCCGTGGAGTTATAAATATTCATCTTCTTATCTTGCTGCAGTGAGAATGATGGGGATTAGGTGTTTCCCAGTTAGGCACCTGAGAGCAAGGGCATATGAACATGTAACTGCAAGGCCATCCGTGGGAAGGTGGTTATAGGATGAGCTGGCTCTCCTCTTAGTACATACTCTCCCTTTCAAGAAAGCGCCGTGGAAAAGGGTGTAAGCTGTTGTGTTTAGTGTGTGGGCAAAAGTGGGCATTCACCATTGCAGGAAATTCTCCCACATCCTTGTGAAGGGCTTAGGTGGAGCGTTTTTATTGCTGGTTGGGGTTTTGTTGGGTGGCAAGGTGGTGTTCTTTTATGTACTGAGCAAGCAACGTTATCCAAAGTAAATATTATGTTCCTAATATTTGGGGAACTGTGGGTGCTGCAGCTCTGTTGCATGTTGTGCAAGTGCCTCCATGAGGAAATGTCAATGTGTAATGCTGACACGGTAGGAGCAGAGAGTGCCAGAGAGCAGTTTGTCATGACCCATCACAAGGTGTCTCAGATCTACCGTCACCACCACCCCACTTTACAGATGAAATCTGGTGTGCCAAGACGGGCTTGCATGCTGAAGAACGTGCATCCCTGGCTATTGTGACCAACTCTTATCTAATCCTTATTGCTTTAAATCGGATATATATATATGAAAAAATATTTTATACATATATATATAATTATTTTTTTTTCATGTAAACGTGCGGTCTCACAATCCTGCTGAATACTTGCTCAGAGTGAGAGCAGACTATCCTGAGAGTATGGTCAGGTCAAACAGCAACACAAGACAATGTGCAGTGATGGTAAAATGATGATAAATGTCACCACCACAGCTACTTGTGTCTGTTGGATCTCGGGAAGTACCGCCAGACCTTCAGGACACCAGCTGCATTGCCACGGGGCTCAGGTTTTCCCTTTGCACCGGTTTAACAGCATGGGAAAAATTGCTGATTTAGAAGATAAATTGCCTTTTCATTAGCTTTTGTCATTGGTTTTGACAGCTGAAAGCGGCTCCTGACATTTTTATTTGAGAAGTGCTAACAGGGAGAAAAAATTTCCGTGTCAGGTCTGCAGATCATAGCTGTATTAGACCATATTTTGTGATGCACATGGTGACTGCACATACATATTTCAGGAGACTGGTCATTCTATGGCTTCTTTACTTTCCTGTCTCCATGTCAGACTTTTGAAGTGAAATTGTAATTTTTGCTTTCTTCTTCAGAGAGGCAACTTGAGACCTTTCTGTATCACTTCTTCAGCAAGAAAAAAAGCCTAAACCCTAGGCACATGCCTGAAGCAATTTCTATGAGCTCTGGATCTGTTGTAGCCCAGAAGTAGCAATTCCTATTACTGATGCTCATCTTTCTGTTGTCATTAGATGAGATGGGCCAGCCTTACTACAGGGTAGAAATGATTATTTAGTAGTGTTTCCTTTTTATCTGATATAAAGAATGCTTTCTACTTAATAACAAATGTTTTGTACCTTTGGCCTTCACAGAGAGTTTTCTGTTTATCCAAAATTAAATTTATTTATTCTTTTTGCTGTTTTCCCTTATGCTGATAGAATTTTGGAGGTAGCTCGGGAAGGAAGCGCTGTACTTGTGTATTTGTAATGAAGGCTTATTTAATCCTTGTAATATGTTGCAGCTGTAAATACAAAAATAGTGTCTTCTAGTGGTAAATTAGAGCTACAGAAGAGGGGGAAATGTAAAAAAAAAAGTCAACAAACTGTAAAAGGCAAGATGCATTCTGTAAAGGGCAAAGGCAATAAGTGAAACTTGCTTTCCCAAGTAAGAGTATTTGCTGCTACTTTAATAAGTAAACATGAGCAATATTTTTCTCAAAATATAAACAAACTCACGGCACAAATTTGCTGCTCTCTACATGCAAATCCTGCAGACAATGCTGCTGTGTGCCTGGGTGTAGGTCAGGCTGTGAAGCAGCAGTGTGCTGCTAATCCCGTTATCGGTGGGACGTTGCCTATGAACTGGGAAGTATGGAACTTCAGGGACTCATGGAAGTGGAGGGGTGAAAAGTAAAGGATCTCTGTCAGTGAGGTGTGATGGCACATTTATGTTTGGAGCTCAGTGTGGGTGTTTGGCCAGCTGGTAATTGTGCCCAGAGTGTCCCCTTGGCTCCTGCCTCCTGGGGAAAGTGTCTGAATTTTAGTAGAATTTTAGCAGCCTTTCCTTTTACCCAGGCACCAGTTTGAACCTTGCTTCTCTGCCCATTTTTCTGGTTTCCACTTGCAGAATTCCTTCCCCTGTTCTTGTCCCCTATGTTAGTTGATCATGGCCACCACACTTTCCCGGTGGATGAGCAGCTGCTTAAGCGAGGAAGCAGCTTGGATTTAAATGTTCAGATTGCTGGAATTTGGGGGAATCAGGTAAAATAACATGAAACTGGAACAAGATGTCATTCACCCCAACCCAGGCAGTGAAAATGTCCCAGTGTGGCGGAGTCGCCTGAGTCCTCTGTGTGAGAGGCTCTGCCCTTGGGGGGACAATGCCCAAGGAGCCTAGTCCAGAGCTCACCCACGTCACTGAAGGCATCTCAGTGACTTCAGTGCCCTGCAGGGTGTCATTGCAGTGCTGAGCTGGGATGCTCGGACATGGATGTGCGTGGTCAGGACATGTGTGCTTCACCCTGGCCATGATCCATCTCATAGCTGCTGTGCAAAGCGCTGCGTTCCCAACAGACCACTGGCTTTTCACACCCTGCTCTGTATGCTGAATAGCTCTGCTGGTAGGCAAAATGCATGTTCTATCAAAAAGAGACTAGGAGAGGGGGTGGAACACATTGACATTGTGTGACCCAGATGTATGTGGATGGGCTGATTGTATGGATAAACGGCAATTCCCTAGGCTTGCCTACAGGAAAACAGAGTTGTCATGTAGAGGTTAGATCAGTGCATCTGGTCAAAAACCATCACTTCAGAACACCAGAATGGGCTGAAAGAATCACAGAATCACAGAATCACAGAATTCTAGGGTTGGAAGGGACCTCGAAGGATCATCCAGTGCAACCCCCCTGCCAGAGCAGGGTCACCTAGAGTCCATCACACAGGAACGCATCCAGGCGGGGTTTGAATGTCTCCAGCCAAGGAGACTCCACAACCTCTCTGGGCAGCCTGGGCCAGTGCTCTGAAGAAGAGGTCAGACTATAGGAAGAAAGTGTAAAGCAGGGTGGGTTGATGTCGACAGCTGCCAGCTTTGCTGCGGTCGCGCTGACCGATGCGAGGGTGCCAGGGTTGGATTATTCCCTCTATCCGCTTTGGCAGGGTTAACGCTGCTCTGCATTCCTGAGGTGGAAACATTTTAAATAGATGCAGTCCAATGGTTCATTTTTACTCAAGGCTTTGCCAGTTTGGAAATTGCCCTGGCTTCAGCATTGTGCGGTGTTAAAAATCATCGGATTAAAAAAAAATTATCCCTATCTTTTTTATGGATTGCACGTTTGTTTCTGGAGTGGGAAATCAGCTCTTTCACATCAGCCAGCTTCACTGCTACCACAGGACCACTGTGCACACATTCTAAAACAGGACTTGTTTGATTATTTTAGAAAAAAATCATTTCTATTAATAGCATCACATTTCAGTTATCATTAACCAGATTTTTTTTATTTGAAAAAGCCTGATTTTGTATATTACATGGTGAAAGTCTTTTGAAACTCAGGATTTGAAGTTTTGGAGCATGTTACACATTTGTTGGAGCGGTTACATAGTTGTTACTATGGTGATGAATTCTTTTTTTTTTTTTAATTCTGTCAGTAAACCTAATATTAATTTATCTTCTCTTTTAAAAAAATGGGATATATCAAGTGGGGTGGAAGAGGAGGATGGTTGAATGCCAAGAAAATGTCTAGTTAAAGCGAAAGCAGAACAGCCAACATTTCCAAGTGCGGAGATTTAAGGGCACAAAACTCAATCCATGTTTAACCTCAGTGCCTGGCCCAATTTGTCAGATGGATTAAGCATTTCACCACGGTGCTCTGGAAGTCTGGACAGAGCTTTGAGTTCATGTTTAAGTACATATTTAATTTCTGAACTGACATCTGCATGCCTGCTAGAACCGATGTGGTTGGAGTTTATTGCTGTAATTAGCAGAGGCACGATGAATGGCAGAAACCCAGAGAAGAGATTTTACATAGTATTTTTTTTCCAAGCTCAACAGATGTTTGACAGTGTGTACAATCCCTATAATTTGGCAAAAATCACTCATGTTAGAGCTGTAGCTCTAGCAGTGACTGAGGACAGGTGTTTAGAGAAGTCGATGGTCAGTATTTTATGGAAAAGGGAAGAAACTTAAATTTGTTGTGAGGTTAATGAAAGATCTAGAAGTAGCAGACCTTGGAATGGACTCTTACTGCTCCTTTCCATTAAACAAAAAAGGTTCCCTGTGGAGGATGACCGGGAGGAATCAGAACTTGTGAAGTTGGGAGAACATCCAGCTTCTGTTTTGGGCTTGACCAGGAATACATCCCAAGTCTCTGGATATGCAAAATATTGCCCACAGAAAACAGTTAGCAAAATAAGTTTGGCTCAGAAATGATAATATATAATTCTGGTGTGAGATGTTTTGGTTTTTTTTAGCTTGGTTGAATTTTTTTCCAAATCTGTATTTGTAGCTGTAGAAGTACATTTGTAGGAATTCTTGCTTTTGCTTTCTCCCTATCTCCCCCTGTTATCATTATCTGCCAAAGGGGGGCTTGACCTAGCCAGTGGGCTCCCTGTGAATGCACAGTCTACCTGAGCAGTTTTTCTCTCAAATTGGAGAGAATTAAGAAATTTAGGGAAAAAAAGTTGTTCCTGACAGCTTTCAGATTGTGTTCTTCATTCCTGGCTTTCTCTGAGCATTAATGTGCATCCTCTGAGATCAGTGAAGGTTTTGTTTGCTGCTTTCCCACCATTTGGAAAGTGACATTCTCTCCCAATTCTGAGGCTCTGACACTGAATCTGTGCCTTTCTCTGCTGCTGGACCTGCTCATCCTGGCTGGACAGAGTGCAGCATCCAATGCTCCGGGCAAGGTGGGGCAGTAGCTTCTGGCAGGGACTATTTATTAACTTCTTGGCAGTTTAATTAGATTTTAGATATAGATATAGATATAGATATAGATATAGATATGTCTTGCGGTGGTGATTTGAGAGTAAAGTAAGTCAGAGCAGACCAAGTAAGACTGTGCTATGGTAAGGAAAGGAACATTGATGAAGGAGGTGGCTTCCAGAGTTTCTTGGCTTCCAGCCCACTGCCTTGGGGCTGTTTCTGTAGGACTGGCAGTGCCAGGCAGACAGGGCTTGCTCGTGGCTCCAGCTGCTCGCTCTTCATCCATCCCCTTTCTTACCCTGCTGGTACTGTGTCTCCAGGCTCCACCAAGCACATGTCCTTGTTTTGGACGAGTTGACAGAGTCAGTTGTTCACATCATCTGGTTACAGGCATTTCACTTAAGGCACCAAAAAGGAGAAGCTGTTTTTGCTCAACTTTATCTAGTGGATGTGGAGGGGGGGGAAGCCCTCCAGGTGGCTGTGTGGACAATGAGCCTGTGTCACCTTTTCCAGCTGGAGAGACTGCAGTGTAATGTAGGGTGGGGGGATTGTCCCATCCTCCTGGCTGCTACGTTGTCAAGTGGCTACTCCTGCTGTAGGAACAGCTTTCAGCCACTCTTACTGTGGGAAGAGCCACTGCCTAAAGGTGGGATGGTTCTACAGTCCTGTGATCTCTCCTCCCAGCCATCCACCACTGTCTCTTACATGTGCAGAAATATGAATGAATCCATGTCTGTTCTCTCCTGACACCTCCACTAACACAGCAGCTACACAGGCAGCTGTTGGATGCAAAATCATTTTCCCTTTACAGAGCAGAAAGTGAAACTTGCTGGTTTGGGGATTAATTTCAGTCTTCATCTCAAATGATGTAAAATCCAGTTTTTGCCAAGAGGCAGTGAGGACGCTGAGAGGAGAGGGCAGCCAGCCTTTAGTCGGGTCAGTGCACCCAAGAAAAACAATTCCCCTCTTGAACTGTAAAGCTGTTGGCTTTGGTTGCTGGGGTTTTTTTGACTTGGCCATTTCCCCAAACTGCAGTGAGTGTTTATAAAGTTAAGTGGGGGTGTCCAAACCCCGTCCCAGCACGGCGTGTGCCATGGGCCTGCCTGGCCCCTTGCTTGCAGTGTCAGAAATAACATCTTCACTGCATGATCCTGACACCCCTGTGGCAACTGTAACTGCAGGAAGTCATAGTAGGGCTGTGTTCCTCATGGTACCTCTCTTAATCAGAGGATGGAAGCCAAAGTGGGCAATACCGTGTGGCCACGGAGAGCCCCCGAGAGCTGCAGCTCCTGCCATGGTCCCTCTGGTCCCTGCCTTCCTGCTTTATCCCATTCCTGCACAGATCTTTTACACCACTGCTGTCATTCCAGAGGCTTTATATTTTCCTTTGCATCCTGTGATTGACTCTTTGTAATGAATGGTAAATTTTCACCCAGCTGTATTGTAAACAGCTTTACACAGGGCTTGTAAAACTGCATAAAATTGTAATTAATGTTTTTATTTCCCTTGCAGCCCCAACCTAAGCAAACCTGGCTTGCAGTTATGCAACAAATAAGGCATCTGTGCACATTTCTCTGACCATGTAAATAAATGTCACAATTTGGAGAAGAAGGAGAAAACTGGAGCGTGAATTCTGGGCCATTTTTTCTGTGTACACTGAGTTGTTCCTAAGGCTCCTTCACAGGGGCTGCCGTGGCTCTATCCTGAAATTCATTCCAAATGTCAGGGTAAGACATCAGCCTGGCTGCAGCCATCCAACAGTTGTTTTTTCTGGAAGGCTCTAACGTTCATCTGGGCATAAGAGAAGAGCATCAGCATCAGCAGAAAGGGGCTTGTTGTAACAAGGAGCAGGAGGTACCAGTTTGTTGGCTTAGGGGAGAGTGGGGGAAAAGAAAGGGAAAGGAAAGAAGGAAAATGAAGGGAACAAAATGATCTTATTGGAAAAGCTTTTGCTACAAATGCCTCTGATTCATCTCATCTGCTCTGTATGTGCACACCAATGCAGGGCTCCAATGCCCGTTTACCTCCTAGGGACTGGGTTTGGAGCACAGCCCTGGTGAAGCATTACTATCACCTCCAGTATGTGAAAATCCTTGTGCAAACCCAAGAACCAACAGTATCACAGGTACCGAGGTCCTGGGTAAAGACCCCTGAACTCCTTTGGTTCCTCAGTGCTACTCTTAAGGGCAAATGGAAAATATACTCAACAGCACAAGTTGGAATGGAATAAGACATGAGTGGTCAGTGTCTGAACATAGGGTTCCTGGTGTCATAGGAAGTTGCTGCAGGATTTCGGTATCTTCTCCAGTGTCAGAGCAGCCCCATCTCAGAGTCACAAACTGGTTTGGGTTGGAAGGGACCTCAAAGCTCACCCAGTCCCACCCCTTGCCATGGGCAGGGACACCTCCCACCACACCAGGTTGCTCCAAGCCCCATTCAACCTGGCCTTCAACACTGCCAGGGAGGGGCAGCCACAGCTTCTCTGGGCACCCTGGGCCAGGCTCTCACCACCCTCACACCAAACAATTTCTCTCTCCCATCCCATCTCCATCTCCCCTCTGGCAGTTGGAACCCGTCACTACACATCCTATTGTGCCTGACGTGATAAGATAAGCCAGGTCCTGACATCTTCTGCTAGCAGCAGCTGGCCATAGGATCAAGAGAAGTAAGAACAAGAGATAATGACTGTGTCCTGACGCTGGTTTTTCTCCTCCATCCAGATTTGTTTATGCAGCAGAGTGTAACATTTGCATAGACCTGAGCTGCTGTAGGACCCTGGCTTCAGCTGTGGAATCAGGAGCAGCAGACATGGGAAGTGAATGGAGCAGCAGCCGTATGCAATGTGCTGCATTTGGGATGGGATGGGAACTCTGTGAGCATTAGGAGTAATGAAATCTGATTTCTCTAGGATTTTTTTTCCCTAAGGATTTTGGTGTCTGAAAGCTTTTTGCTGTGGCTTCAGCACTTACAAGGGCTCTATTTCTGGATTCTCTGGTGTTAAAGAAGATGTGACTGCATGTGAGAGCACACACTCTCCCTTTGGGAGAATTAAACTGGGATGCAAAACCAGAGAGTGTCATAAATCAGAGAGAAACATGCTATCTCTGAGTCCTGCAGGGTCAGGTGGTTGGATTTGCATGAAAATTGCTGTTACAGCATTAACTGTCCCAATAGAGCAGCTCCACCGTGAATCACTTCTCCAGAGCCTCATTTATCGATGTGTTCCAACAAGCTCTCTCAAAAAAATCAAATGGTAATTCATTTAACTAGTTAGCAGTTGATAAACACTGGGTTGGTCTGCATGACAGCAAGTCTATAGTAATCCCTGCATTTTAAATATTGTAGGAGAGTCATGGCTGACACATCAATATTCATACTGAACAGAAGAGTATAATACAATTCTGAAGTCCTAAAAAGATTGCTACTGTGTTTTAAATAAAAAGCCACTTTCTGAAATGATTTATTAAGTCATCTAAGTCATCTCTGAATAAAAGTGTTCTAGTGTGGTGTTTACCATAGGTTGTGGTTTACTGACATCTCCAAGACAACTCGGTTCAGTGGCGTGAAACCCTTTTTGGATGAACTACAGAATTTAACTAATCTTGGGAAGATGCAGGCATGGACACTGGGAACAACAATTTGTGTTCCTTGGGGTAAATGGCCTCCTGGAACACAAAGAGTGCCTGGAGGTGACTGTAGTGTGGGCACCAAGGAAGTCCCCAAGGTCTAAAGACATTGCATATAGACTTCAGATGGTCAATAGCTGGCATGTTTTCTCATCTGACAGAGCCTGACTTCTCCTAGCCCTTCCTGAGGGTTTACTTAATCTGTCTGGTTTAAGGCTTAGCAAGGTTATTTTTAGCTTGGCTGTGTTTTCAAAAGTGCCTCTTGCCTGCGACCAAATGTGATATGTAATAAAATATAATTACAAGAGGCCGTTTGAATTTGTCACTTTGGAATCATGGAATCATCGAGGCTGGAAGAGACGTCCAAGCTCATCCAGCCCAACCCCTCCCTCCATCCCCACTCACCCACAGCACCCAGCGCCACATCCAGACGCCTCTTGAACACCTCCAGGGACGGTGACCCCACCACCTCCCTGGGCAACCCATTCCCACACCCAATCACCCTGACAGTGAAAAAGCTTTTTTTAATATTTTTTTAATGTTTTCAAAACAAAGATACTGCTTTTTGTGGAAGTTCTCATCAACAGTGCAACAATTAAAAAAAAATAGGTGAAATAGTTTCTTGCTAAGGACAACTTTGATAACAGATTCCCCTGGCTCTGTTCATGACCTGGTAGCCAGCCGTGTCCTATGAGACTGAGAAAGACAAAAAAAAAGCTGCAACTGCCACCCAGTGTGGGGGATTCTGGGCTGAAGTCACGGCTGCTGCTGCTGTTCACAGAGCTCAGTGGGATGGCTGACCTGGGGAGCCAGGGTAGGGATTTGGAAATGTCTTGGAGGGCCTTTGACCACGTGGTCATGCTCCCTCTACTTACTGTTGCCCTCATCTTGCAGGTCTGTCCAGAATAAAAATGCCAATGAAAAATCTAAATGTTTCATTTCAGCTTTAGGAAAGGGATGAATACAAGAGGTGATGTGAATTCACAGTCTCTCACTTGAAATAGCTGGAAGGGATTTGTTTGGTTTTGGTTTGATTTTTGTTCTTTTACCCATAAAGTGCTATTCCCCTAATTTTGGCCAACTCTGCTCGTACCTGGTATTGGGTAGACCTCATTTCTCTCCTTCATTTGATGTTCTTCTACTCACAGTTCTTTGATATCTTCCTTCCAGTAGGCAGCAGAATAGGAATTGCTCTGTATGTGGACCCTGATTGTGAAAATTGCTCTACAGTTTTCTCTTGAGCTCCATAGGCATTGAACAATAAAGACAAAAACTGTAGCGTATGCTCATGGCAATGGAGTCCTCTGTGTTGATTTATAGCATGTCCCAGCTTACATCTAAATCAGTGTACTGGGACTCAAGATAAATCTTAGTGCTCGTTCAAGGAATTCAGAATTAAGGTTATAATTCAGTCTAACTGTGGGTAGCCACGTGCCTTAAAAACGCAGCCTCTTGTGTCACTTCACACTGGAAGCTGGTGACTCAACCTGGAAGCTGGTGACTCAACCCCAGCTGAGTTCCCTGCATCCTTTGCCATGTCAAACATACCAAACTATGGGGGGACCTGATTTTTCTTCCCTGTCCCTGCTCACCCGTGTCTAATCAGGGAGCTGTAAGGTCTCTGGAGGCTTTTCTGTCCACCCGTGGCTTGTGGAATATGGGTTTGTTCATTCTGGTTGTACACCGCTGGCTATCTGAAAGCCAGCTAAGATGACAATAAGTCTGAAAGATGGGATGGAAATGCAAGGGTGATGTAGATTTTTTGTAAGTTTTTGTGTCTTCTGCATTTCAGACTGCTCTGAAGTTGTGCAGCATCACATCCTCCCATAGCTGCAGCCAGTTGCACAGCCGAGCTGACTAAGCCCTGCAATCTAGCCTAGTGCAATATTTATTGAGAATTATTTCCCCACTGAGGTGAGGCTACTGATTTTATCAGTCAGGCCCTTTTTTTCTGATTTGGTGCTATCTTTGATCTTTTTTTTCTTTCTGTTTTTTTTTTTTTTCGGAGGTCTGGAAGGGAGCAGGGATGTCCTTTAATCTAATTCACCCAGGAAAAGACTTTGCTGTTGAGATGAGGATATGAACAGGTGGCATCATGACTATTTTGGAAGTGTAAAATACCTGTAGGGTTTTTGCACTTTGTAAATTAGCAATAAGGGAGCCCTGTGGTAGCTTCAAGATCCACTGCTGCTAATGATGAATTCCCTTTCTCACTGAAAGCCAGTATTTGCATATACTAGCATATAGCAATCATCTTTAGCTGTGCAATTTGCTCTCGAGTTGTATTATTTTCATTATTATCTTTCATTCCCTAATGCATTTCCCCATGATTTTCGCTGTGCTGTAATTAGAGTTGCTAGGGTTAGACATCAATATTTAAAACAGAGATCAGCTTAAAATCCCATTCTGAATTAGGATGAAGTATTCGTGTATGATTCTAGCAATCTGGTGTGCATCAGCTGCAGAGGAGGGACTTCATGTTCACACTGTTCCCTCCTGTCAAAAAAGTGTCAATTACTTGCAGAAAACTTGTAAAGCGGTTGGTTGTGAAGATCATGTTGTTTGTGTGAGCAGGTTGGCAGCAGGAATCCAAAATGTGATTTTACTCGGAGCTTTCTTGGTCTCTTAGACCTGTCCAACTCACAACATGCTCATCTTCTGGGGATCTCAGCTGTAGAGAGCAACCTCAGTATCAAAAAACTGGGGGTTAGGGGTCTGCTGTACTGGTGTACTGGGTTTTCTTTGTTTGCTCACGTTATGGAGATTTTCTAAGGATTGACATATATATATATATATAATATGGCTGTTCTTATGCCAACTCCAAATCTGAGTACAAATGACAAAGACATGCCCTGAGAGCAGCAGAATACTGCTGGGTAAGTACAGCAGGCTCTGCCTCTCTGCTGAACCGTGGGCCTGGCAATTCTTTCTATTGCTGCCAATGGCAGATTGCCCTCAAAACAGCTCAAGACAGGGAGGCTTTCTTCATCTTTTCGTGTAACACATCCGTTATACCTTGAGTTATGTACTTGCAACCTGCCTAAAATCAATGCTGCCACACCAGTGATATTTCTCACTCACTACCTTATTCTTTCACACCAATATTTATACTTACCAGAACATTCTTTTGCAAGAAAACAGTTCTGACCCTGAAATTAGATACCCAGGTAAGAAGATTTTTTTTTTCCTAAAGGTAGTGCTTTAGAGCTTCTTGGAGGCTCTGAAAATGATGGACCCAGACATGACAATTTTTCTGGGTATTATCACATCCATCCTGGTACAGGCGGAAGGGACGGCGTGTTTATGGTGTATTGAGGTTAGAACTCAAAGATTGGTTACAAGAGAACAGAAATCCTGTTTTGAATGAAATCAATGGCAAAATCAAATAAAGAGAGATTGGATTCCATGCAAGGAATAGAAAAGCTCTGTTGAATTAGACACGCGTGCCACCTCCTGAGCACACAGCGCCAGCAGCTCGGGGGTCACTTCTCTAATACATTCCCTCTTCCCCCAGTTGTCTCCACCCGGAGGGAAGCACCACTTACTGCCCATGCTAGAGCAAAACCTGTGTTTATTTAAAGCCCGAATAATGGCAGCTCTCGTAGCTTGTTATTCTCAGCTTAATCAACACAGCCTGCCAAGTTCCTAACGGGAAATCTGGCATTTTTTATCGCAACAGCTACATTTCACCCTGATGCCCAAGGTGAGGTTCTACCCAGAGACTGCATCATTCAAGTTTATCTATTAGAGCGTTTAACACACTGCTAATAAATTTCAGCAGCTGTGGCCATCTCCAAACATATTTTCTTCTCCTACTAAAACAAAACTCGAAAGGCATCGACACACAGATCACTCTACCTGAGAGGCTCAGTCGCTCAGCTCCGCTTTCCCAAGAGCTGCCAAGTGTCCTTGGTGGTTTCCAGGTGAAGAGCTGGATTCCAACTGGCCACAGATAGACCTGGTCCCAGATTTACATCTGTGTGTAACGACGACCCTTGCAGAAATAACTCTGGGCGGGTAATAGGATTATGATAAAGGAATTAGATAATTCTGTTCATTAGTTTGAGCCAATGAAGTTTCAGACTGGATAGAGGTTTAAAGGATTTAGTGCATAGATATAATTGGGCAGGGAGAAAAACAACTGAGCCTAAAGAAGAGATACAGATGGCACCTTGGTATTGCAGAGCAAGACATACTGTGCTTATCATCCATCTGTATAAGGACCCGTCACTGCGCAGGAAAGCCACCCTCACAGCCCCGACAGCCTTTTAAATATCTCTGAGCTGTGACAAGACTCCTGTGTATGAAAAGGGTAAAACTCTTCCTGGAAATGATGTTGGCATTTAAATCAGTCACCCAGTCATACATAACTACTCATTAATTTAAAAAATAAAGTACTTACGGAGTGCAAATGAAAAAAGGGGGAGAGGTAGTTTTATTCTATGGAAGACTGTAGATTATGTCTTATGTGGTGTTAAGAAACAGTGAAATTCAGAGCAGCTTTGAGTGGAAGACTTGTATTTAAACATCTGCAGCTGTGGATGCAACATGGAGTTGGGTGCTTTGCAACCAAGAAGGTCCCATCTCTCACCACATTCTGCTCAGATGAGCTTAAGGAGGAAGGCTCTGCGAAAATACTGACAAGGCATGAATACCAGTGGAGGTGGGGAAGGGATGGGGGCCCTGACTTTGGTGTCTGTGCCCATGGCGAGGCAGTGTGGAAATGGCCTGAGTGCAGTGCAGGAGTCCTCCCCTTGAGCTCGTGTCCCATTCTGGTTGTGCAGTCAAGGAGAACTGGGGAATGCTGCCACAATGCCTTTGGGAATTACAGGCTGAGAGAGCTGGGGGTGTCCAGCCTTGGGGAAGAGAAGGCTCCAGGGAGACCTTGGAGCACCTTTCAGTACCTGAAGGGGCTCCAGGAAAGCTGGAGAGGGACTGGTGACAAGGGCAGGGAGTGATGGGACGAGGGGGAACGGGTTCCAACTGCCAGAGGGGAGATGGAGATGGGATGGGAGGGAGAAATTGTTTGGTGTGAGGGTGGTGAGAGCCTGGCCCAGGGTGCCCAGAGAAGCTGTGGCTGCCCCTGCCTGGCAGTGTTGAAGGCCAGGTTGGGTGGGGCTTGGAGCACCCTGGTGTGGTGGGAGGTGTCCCTGCCCATGGCAGGGGATGGCACTGGGTGGGCTTTGAGGTCCCGTCCAACCCAAACCAGTCTGGGATTCTGTGATTGAATGTGGATGCTGCTGTGCTTGGAGCAGTTTGCTCTCTGTCGCTGCAGGTTTCTTTTGGAGTTCTTCCTCTTTACTCAGACCTTGAATTAGCTGGTGGATTTACCCCACTGTAAGTTTCATCATGTCTGCTGAGGTAAAGTTAATTAAAAAAATTAGTGTGAACCGTGTTCGTTTTATGGTCCACACAGTTTCAGTCCATCATGAGCTTTCAGCTCATTCACAGTGCTCATGTAGCAGTAGTGGAGATAGTTTATTGTTGCATCAAAATCAGCAAATCTGACCCAGTTAAAAAAAAAAAACAAGTACAGAGGGAGAACATGGTGCATAGCTGCAATGTGAGGGTCACTGCCCCGTGCACACAGTGAGCGAGGCTTGCACTGTGCAAGGGGAAGTGCCGGGTCCTGCACTTCGGCCACAACAACCCCATGCAGCTCCAGGCTTGGGGAAGAGTGACTGGAAAGCAGCCTGGTGGAGAAGGACCTGGGGGTGTTGGTTGACAGCTGCTGAACATGAGCCAGCAGTGTGCCCAGGTGGCCAAGAAGGCCAACGGCATCCTGGCCTGTATCAGAAATGGTGTGACCAGCAGGAGTAGGGAGGTGATGGTGCCCCTGTACTTGGCACTCGTGAGACCACACCTTGAGTGCTGCGTCCAGTTCTGGGCACCACAGGATGGGAAGGACATTGAGGTGCTGGAGCGAGTCCAGAGAAGGGCAACAAGGCTGGGGAGAGGTCTGGCAAACAAACCTTATGAAGACCAGCTGAGGGAACTGGGGTTATTGAGCCTGGAGAAGAGGAGACTGAGGGGAGACCTTATTGCCCTCTACAGCTACCTAAAGGGAGGTTGTAGTGAGGCTGG
>VZRW01011919.1:102835-129590 GCA_013398125.1 Aegotheles bennettii | reverse complement strand
GAGGGTGGTTGGGCACTGGAATGGGCTGCCCAGGGAGGTGGTGGAGTCACCGTCCTTGGGGGTGCTCAAAAAACGGGTTGATGAGGCACTTGAGGCCATGGTCTGATGGTCTAATGATTAGGAATATGATGGGATAAAGGTTGGACTTGATGACCCTGGAGGTCCCTTCCAACCATAATGTTTCTATGATTCTATGTGCCAAGAGCTTTTGGAAACCTGGTTCTGCGTTGCTGGAGTGGCCACCTGGTAGTTCGGGTTAAAGGAGATTTTGTGTCATTTGTGACTAATTTAGTGATAAAGTGATGAGCAGCTTTCAGTCAGCTGCCAGGCTTGCTTATATCAACCCAGCGGTGACCCTTGATAACACTGAAAGCTCACCAGAGATCTGAGTTCTCATTAAGTCCAGCCTTCATCAATCCCTGTCCTCTTGAGCCCAGGAAGGCTGGCACAAGGAGGACTTCCTGTGGTGGAGGAGGATCTGGATGGGGAACATCAAAACAAATTGGATATAATCAAGTCCATGGGACATGGGGAGCCCCCAGGAGTGCTGAGGGAGCTGGCCCATGTCATTGCAAGGCCACTGTTGATTATCTCAGCACTGGAGAGGCACATCTGGAGTCCAGTGAGGGGCCACAAAGATGATTAAGAGATTGGAGCATCTGCTGTGTGAAGAGAGGCCAAAAGAGCTGGGAGAGCTCAGCCTGGAGAGGAGAAGGTTCAGGGGGATCTTATCAATGCTTATAAATACCTGATGGGTGGGTATAAAGGAGGGACAGACTCTGGGCAATGGTGCTCAGTGACACAGGACGAGGCAATGAGCACAAACTGAAAGACAGGAAATTCCCATGAATGTAAGAACATGCTGTTTTACTGAGAGGGTGCTTGAACACTGACAAAGGACCGAGTATGGAACCTCCATTCTTGGAGATACTCAAAACCCAACTGGCCAGTCTGGGGCATCCTCTCTAGCTGGCCCTGCTTGAGCAGAGAGTTGGACTTGGGTGACCTCCAGAGGTGCCTCCAACCTCAGCTGGTCCGTGATTAATTGTTTAAGTTGTTAACACCAAGAGTTGTTTAAGGGTCAGTTACAAATCATTGAAGAGTGGAGTCACCATTTCCTTAGAAATAAGATTGTAGAGAAGGATAAATCAGTTTTCCCCTGTGTAGATAAACTCAGTTTCATATTAAAGGTTGGTTATCCTCAGAAATAACACTGTGAATGTGTTGGGGACCTGCCAAAACTCTTCACTGAGATTATTGCAACAAAAGACAAAACTACCATTATGGTGGGTTTTTTCTATATCTCAAAGTTTAAGTTGCAGGCAGTTAGAATGTTGGCTGTGTATTTAGCATAGTTGCCAAGTGGAGAATGTGGGAATGCTGCCCAGGAGGAAATGTCCTCATGCTGGGACTCCTAACCCGGATTTGATGGGATCTTGTCCTTTTAACAGCAGCACTGGGGGTAACGGGCACAGCTCTCAATCATTGTGCCCCAATTAAAAAAAGAATCACAGTTTTGAGAAGCCAAAATGATACTTTTTCCCTTTAAAATTAGACACTCCACTTCAGTGACGTTTTCCCCTCAACTTCTAGCGTTTCTGTAGGAGCTGACATACATTTTTTATTTGTTTCTTTGCCTGTTTTTGTCTCCTGTGTGACTACGTCTCTATCTGCTAATCCTGCCTTGAGCTATTCCCTACCTGACACGCACCAGCTGTCAGAGATTTCAGGTGCTTCATTTCTTTCACTTCCTTATGCAATATTTAGATGTCTTTTGTGAGATAGTTATGAATTTTTAATGGAAGATCCCATTAAATTGGGAAGCTCGCTTAGCTCTGTTCCAAAGGGCAAACCAAGAAACTTCATGCCCTATTAAAACAAATAATATTGTTTTCAGATGCTGTTCTCAGACAGCATTGTGCAGGCAGAACTTCATTTAGCAATGGAGTAGCTGATGGAGCTTTCCCAGGACCCAACAGGAGGAGGACATATGTATAGGAAAGAGGGCAAAGAGGGGATTTCTAAATATAAACCTGTCAGCTTCCAGTCCTTTGAAGATAGAGGGTCATATTGGATTTGAGACTGCTTTGTGTTGGAGTATGATATTGAATATCACTGATTCTAAATGTTTAACCTTCTGCTTTTATCTGTTTCATCCACTTTTTCCAACTTCAGACTGTGGCCATGGATTTCCTTCTCTATCACAGCATTATTTTAATACAAAGCCTGGGTAGGACTTAACTCCATCACCCAGTCTTAACTCCATCCCCCTCTAGCTTTTCCCTACCATGTTTTGTAAAAAACACAACAAAATTCCCAGTATTCCTTGTGGAGGTAGCCTTTGAAATGAGCATGGCCAAAAAGCTTTTTGAGGCCTAAAAATGCCATTTTGAAACAATTTGCAGTCTTCTGCAACAGTAAGCTTTCTGAAATTTTCAGATTTTCTCTTTTTTTCCCCCTCTTTGCTTTTGATGAGCTGTCACTTCTAGAGTTTTAGGTTCAAACGTGCCCTTAATGTCTTTAATTTAAAATTACATTTTCTCTGCTAGCAAGCTGCAGTGCACGTGCCACGATTTCAGAAAAATAGCTCATTAAAAAATTGATTACCAGTGTTATTTCCTGATAGTTCTAATGATGAAGAATTTGTACTTGCAAGAGCATTTGCAAAATTACAGCAGTTCATCATTGGCTTAAAAAGCCCTTTGTTGCAAAAAGGTGGATTAAATCTTGACGTGGAAACTGATCCTAAACCAATTAGGAGAACTCAGTTTGTTTGCATTCTTGTCATTAACTTAAGGAAGATTAAAATGATGAGCACAATGAGAAGCAACGTGTTTCCTGTGCCCTGTTCATCACGGAGCTGCAGTGTCTTGCCCTGGTGCAGCTCTGAGGCATAGCAAACCTTAAAATTTTGGTCTGTTTATTTCCTTTTTCACTGAGGAGGTCAGAGGAGCCTCCTGCAACTGGGTGATAGCACTGCAGGTGCTGGGAAGTAGCCTACATCTGTCTGTCCTCACACTGTCGAGGTGAGGCTCATCCCAACATCCCACTGCCCAGCCATCCACTGTTGTTCCATATTTTTATATTTTTGTCACAGTTTGTGTTGTGGTTTTTCTCCTGGTGTGGCCATGGAAAGAACTGGTTCTGCACCCGCTGGCAGCACCCTGTCTTTGAAGAGGGATGAGGAGAAGCCGTATCCCCAAACGGCCATCCTCCATCACCGTGACATCTGCTCCTTCACCCTGGTTGCCCATTATTACATCCTCTCCGTGAGTCCGGGACCAGGGCTGGATCACTGCCACCACCTCAGCAAGGAGGATCTCAAATGTTGACAGTCCAGATGCCTGTGCTTCCCTTCCCTGGTGGTCAGGACCACCTGCAGTGCGTGAGGTTGGGATCTGGAGTGGTTCAGGCACTGGGGAGTGCTCTTGTGAGTCATTCCCTCAGTATTAGTAGTGCTTTGTGTGTTGAATTAAGTCTGATTAAAGGCAAAAACTGTTCCACTGAGGGATTGCAAAGAGCTGATGAAAGCCATTTTGGTGAGGGATGTAACTGAAGGTCATCAGTGCATCCAGAGAAAGGATCCTTATCCTTAATGTCCTACTTCAGTGGAATGGCTTTGTAATGGTCCTTGCAGAGAGATGCACAAAGCTTTCTGGAATCTTTTTTGCAAGCACATTTGGCTTTCCTGCAATGCCTCTGCTTTGCACCATTGTGTGCTGCCCGTAGAGGTCGGTGTTTGCCTTCGGAATGCAGGAGCGCCGTGTGCCCGAAGCGCTCCAGTATCTGTCACATCATGCACAGTTGGCTTTCTTACCTGCCTCTACCCATTTCCCTGGGTTAATAATGTTACACTGATCTCTTCTGAGGTTCTAAATATGCGACTGGGAAGGAAAACTCAGTATTTCAATACACCATTAGGCTTTGCTATCTTTAACCTATTTTAAAAGATCAAACGTGGTATTTACAAAGCCCCCGAAAACTTGACATTTCATAAGGTCTTTGCATTTCGAAAAGAGGAATGGAGGACAATCAGAGTGAGAACTGTATCTGTAGTTATCATCTTACACCTATTTTATGCAGCCGTTTGCTGGCTTGTAGAGCGAAACCCTCCCACTTCATCCTCAGCCTTTGGATCCTTGTTTGTCACCGGTAGTAACGGCAGTGGCTGTATGAGAGTAACTCCATTAACTGGTTGCCTGAGGTTATGGAAGATACTTTGGGAAATAGAGGCTGTCGAGTAGGTTTGAGTGAGTGCTGGATGAGGAAGGCACTGGAATGGGCTGCCCAGGGAGGTGGTGGAGTCACCGTCCTTGGGGGTGCTCAAAAAATGGGTTGATGAGGCACTTGAGGCCATGGTCTGATGGTCTAATGGTTAGGGATATGATGGGATAAAGGTTGGACTTGGTGACCCTGGAGGTCCCTTCCAACCATAATGATTCTATGATTCTATTCTATGATTCTATGAAAAGCAGTCACTCAAAACCCCATGACTGTAGGTTGTATTTGGTGTGAGGATTGGTTCCTCAAATGTTCTTTGAAGGAACCGTAGCTGGCGTTACTCGAACACCTTTGATAAACATTACTTTGAATTTGTTTCTGTAGGCTTTCACATGGAAAGTGAGGTAAGGATCGTGTGGATTGCACCATGCTCAGTTATCTCCTCTGCTGTGTTTGTAAGCTACCCCTAGGCTGTGAATATTGCAGTTTGCCCAACTGTCTGAACGCTTTTAAAGCAGGAATGTTAAATGAATGTACTGGTTGGATAAAAATCTTAGGTTATCATATCAAGACATGGAAACTTTGTTCACTGAAATAATTACTCTTCAGCTCCATTGGGTGTGGCGGTTGGAAATGAATCCAAGCAGTGTGCTTGGCTGCAAAACAGTCTGAGTTATGGTGTTTCACGCCTGTTGATAAAAGAAAAACTACCATTAAGAGTTCTTTGTGTTCCCTGGGCTCAGCTGGCCTAATCCCTCTTTGAAGTGTGACCGTTTTCCTACAAAACCAAAGCAATTCATTTTGACAGTACTTAGTATTCCATTGGTTGTGAGGCTTACATGAACTCTACATTAATGAAAGGATTGCAGAGGGCACGGTGCAATTGGTGCTGTTGGAAATGTGTTAGTGGAAACGTTCTGCTGAAAGTGCTCATGCATGTTCTGATGTTCTTTTTCCCTCCTTAAAATGTGTTTTCCCCTGTTGACTGTCTTGGCCGTGGGGTGAGGGGTTCTGATAGTGTTGAAATACACTGTTCAAACTCTGTCTGTGTATCCTATATTTTTTTTAAACAAAGTGCATAAGACAATATGATGTAGGAGTTTCTGAACTTACATTTGGGCAAATGAGGAATGCTGCTTTTCAGATTTTCTTCTTTCAGACCTGTAGCCAGAAGGGAGCACTCTTATCTAAGGCATGGTAATGCTCCCCTCACCCCTGAGTTTCTGCTGGCTTGGTGTATGGAGACAGCAAATTCTTCTGACAGAACAATGGGTAAAGGGTGAGGCTGGGAACTGCTTGACGATGCACTTGCAGTTTCTATACGAATTTGTTGCCATGTAATAAGACTTTTTTGTCTCTCAGTCCTGGTGGTAGCCTTTGCTTGCTAAAATTGAATGGCAGTTTGGAGTAAGATGAAGCAATTCTCCTACTGTCTTCTCATTTTATGAAACAGTGACATACGTCCCTCATGTCATCACTCCACAACAGGATCATAGAGTGGTTTGGGTTGGAAGGGACCTTAAAGATCATCTAGATCCACCCTTCATGCCATGAGCAGGGACATCTTTCTCTAGACCACATTGCTCCATGCCCCATCCAACCTGGTCTTGAACACTGCCAGGGATGGGATATCTACAACTTCTCTGGGCAACCTGGGCCAGTGTCTAACCAACCTTATAATAAATACTTTCTTCCATATATTTAATCTAAATCTACCCTCTTTCAGTTTAAAACCATTGTCCCTTGTCCTGTCCCTGCAGCTCTGGTAAAAGTCTCTCCATCTTTCTTCTAACTCCCTTTATGCATTGAAAGGCTGCAATAAGGTCTCCCTCAAGCTTTTTCTACTCCAGCGTGAACAATCCCAACTCTCTCAGCCTTTCTCCATCACAGAAGTGTTCCATTCCTGTGATCATTTTTGTGGCCTCCTCTGGACCTGCTACAACAGGTCCATGCCTGTCTTATGCTGGGGACCCCAGAACTGGATGGAGTACTCCACCTGGGGTCTCACCAGAGTGGAGTAGAGAGGGAGAATCACCTCCCTCATCTCACTGGCCATGCTGCTTTTGATGCAGCCAAGGACACGGTTGGCTTTCTGGGCTGTGACTGCACGTTGCCAGCTCATGTCCAATTTGGCACCCACCAGTGCCACCACATTCTTCTCTGCTCTCCATCCCTTCATCCCCCAACCTGTAGAGACCTTGGGGATTACCGCTGCTCAGATGCAGGACCTAGCACTTGGCCAGTTTACCCTCAACAGGTTCACATGGACCCACTCCTCAAGCCTGTCAAGGTCCCTCTGGGTGGCATTCCTTCCTTCTGGAGTTTTACCTGCACCACTGAGCTTGGTGTCATCCACGAACTTTCTGAGGGTGCACTTAGCCCCACTGTCTATGTTACTGATGAGGTATTAAGCAGTATGGACTCCTAAGGGCCACCACTTGTTACTGGTTTCCATTTGGACACTGAGTTATTGACTGCAACTCTTTGGATATGGCCATACAGCCAATTCCTTATCCATCAGATAGTCCATCCATCAAACCCATGTCTCTCCGATTTAGAGTCAAGGATGTTGTGTGGGCCCGTGTCAAAGGCCTTGCAGAAGTCAAGGTAGACCCCAGCAGTTGCTGTTCCCTTATCCACTGATATGGTGAATCCACTGTAAAAGGCCACCAGATTAGGTAGGCACAATTTGCCCTTTATGAAGCCACAGTGGTTGTCTCTAATCACCTCCCTGTTATCCATATGCCTTGACATAGCTTCCATTAAAATCAGTTCCATGATCTTACTGGGCACAGAGGTGAGGCTTGAGTGGTTGGTAGTTCCCAGAGTCCTCCTTTCCACCCTTTTTAGAAATGGGTGTGATGTTTCCCTTTTTCCAGCCACCAAGGACTTCACCTGACCGCTATGACTTTTCAAATATCTTGGAGAGTGACTTAGGGACTACCTCTGCCAGTTCCCTCAAGACCCTGGGATGCATCTCATGGACTTGTGTAAGTTCAAGTTCCTCGGGTGGTGTTGAACCTGATCAATATGAGATCATCTAGGATGTTGCCAACTGGTGAGTCCCACTGCATATGCCGTGGGCTGGGTGTAAAGGACACATGACAGAAATCTGTTGTGAACACGTGTAACATGATTAGAATATTTTGACAGAGGAAAGGGTTGGGTTCAAAACCGAATCGAGCAAACTGACCCATCCCACTATTCAAAAGCTTGCAGCTGTCAAGTGCAGACAGCTCGCTCGTGTTTGTTTTCCTTCCTAAGGATTAACCAGAGCTCCACGCATGGTTCGGTGAAGGCTTTAACAGCAAATAGGAAGTTGTCCCCTGACAGAGTCCAGACAATGCAGGTAATCTCGTGTAGTTGTTGATTTACCCCGTGGACAGTTGCTCAGGTGACAGCTAGCTGCAGGCAGGGAGTGCATGGCTGAATACAGGATGTCACAGTTCCTGGTCCACAGAGTTTGCAACCAAAGCAGCTGTTTCCTAGCACCAGGATACCTGGCTGCCCTTGACTTGGAAAGTGTCTCCAAGAATCAGAGCACTTGAGGATCTTATGGTAGAGAGCCACACTGGCTGTGTGGTAAGTTCCCCACTGAGCAATGTCCCTGAATCCCCAAAAGAGGTCTTTCAGACCTCCCTTCTGGAAGAAAACCCAAACAAACCATTTCTAACAGCAAGAGAAGTGCAGTGCTTGCTGGTCTCCTTAAGCTCCATCTCGTATTTCCCTCCACTGGCCAACTTCTCCTCCAGAGTTTGTTTAAAGTTGGATGTCGTGGGCAGCAGTGAAACTCTCATTGCCTGTGATAACGTTGTGCAGCTTTAGCAGTTTATCAAGGGCATCTTTTTGGCAGATCTTTGGAGAACATACCATGGGAATGTCAGGCTGCTTGTGCTGGCTCTCTGCGTGTGGGGGCTGGGTGGGAGGTCTGTGTACACGAGCTATAACACAGAGAGAGCAGATTATTTTAAAACCAGGGGGAAGGAAAACCCCCCGGAAGTGACCGGGGCAGGCACCCAAAGGACGTGGGCAGTTATTCATAGGTCCTGCACGTCACAAAGTGATGTGGACCCAAGCCTGCCTGGTGGATTTTGAGCAAAATGGGGAAATAAGCTGACAATACACACAGGTATTTAATCAGCATATAATCACAAAAAGATATTTGGAAGGAGCCCTCCGTGGGTCATCAGGTCTGCTCCCCTGCGTCATGGAAGAGTTTAACTATGCTGAGCTGCTCCTCCTCAGATGGAGGCCAAGTAGTCATTATGTCCAGCAGACATTTCTTGGCAGCTTGCTGCACTGTCCATGTCCTAGAAACAAAAGCACTGCAGCATATGTTGTTAAACTCTGGAAAATGACAGAAAAAAATTGGCATAATTTGGGCTCCATGGTTACTGCTTCTCGGTAACTTCCACCCGAGTGTTTTCAGTGGATAAGTCAAACTTGTAATTTTGTTTCCCGTACAGGAGTCCTGGAAAATATCCTCTGGGAGTTGAAATTCTGTGTTTTTTCTGTCTTAGCTTTTTACTAAAGAATCTCTGGCTCAGATGCATCTGTTGTTTTACATTGTCCTGTATATATATATCTAGGACACACACACATATATAGGACATATATATATATATGACAACATAAAACTATATATGTACGTGTCACTTTCACATGTTCATGTTCCATACACATTTAGACATGGCAGAGTGTGAGTTCTTGCAGTGTTTCTGATTCCTTGGAGGAACTGAAAATTTACAGAATTAATTTAGTTCTTTGAAAATTACTTTCCAATCAATATTTGCCCCTTTGGTGAGTTATCTGGACAGACTGTGCCTTACCTGTGTGCAGTCCTAGATAAAATTACAAGGCACGTTCACCAGCTGATGCCAGCAAACTTG
This sequence comes from Aegotheles bennettii, assembly GCA_013398125.1. Classification (NCBI taxonomy): domain Eukaryota; kingdom Metazoa; phylum Chordata; class Aves; order Caprimulgiformes; family Aegothelidae; genus Aegotheles; species Aegotheles bennettii. The sequence goes on along the minus strand of VZRW01011919.1, from coordinate 120,480 downwards.
TGGCAAGTGGGGGCATAGTGAAGGATCACCTTTGCCTAGCATCATGGTACAAGTCTTTGTCTGTGAAAAGAAACAGAAAAAAGAATCATAGAATAGAATAATAGAATCACTGATTGGAGAAGACCTTCAAGATCATCGAGCCCAACCATCAACCCAGCACTGCCAAGTCCACCACTAAACCATGTCCCCAAGGGCCACAGCCAAACGTTCTTTGAACACCCCCAGGGACAGTGACTCCACCAGTTCCCTGGGCAGCCTGTGCCAATGCCTGACCACCCTTTCCATAAAAAAATTTTTCCTAATATCCAGCCTGAACTTCCCCTGGTGCAACTTGAGGCCATTCCCTCTTGTCACTTGGAAGAAAAGACCAACAACCCCTTGCTCCAACCTCCTTTTAGGGAGTTGTAGAGAGCAATGAGGTCCTCCCGGAGCCTCCTCTTCTCTGGCTTTACACACAAAGCTTTCCAACAGGAGGCTGTGCTGTGGAGGACACTCAGAATAATCATGTTCAAATGATTTGTTTTTCTTAGTTCAAATAGCCATACCCCTCTTCTGGATTTTTCAATCTGTTATGGCAATCTGTGTGCTTAGGTTTTGCTGCTTCTAGACAGAAGTGCAGATTGAGTGGATGTTAAAGATCAACTCTGGACCTGAATCATGCTTTCCAAATGATGTTTTTCTATATCTTTGCAAGATAATACTGATCAACTGATCTATTACACACAGCAGAAGCAAGTGTTTGAAGCATTTTTTCCCCACTATGATGAAAACAGGAACCTTAGAGCATAAAGAGCTTAAAAATGAAGGATAAGTGCATTGGTTTATTGATGAATTTTTCATTGTCTCAACAGAGAACTTAAAACCAAAACATCTGAAGAAAGGTAGTAAAAAAAAAACATGTTTCTTTTTCAATATACTTTGTTCTCATGGGATTTCCTCGAAACACTTGGCAACACTTGGTTGTGTCACCTAAGCTTCCTTAGCAATGATACTAACATCTCATGATGCTTCTGGCTGGCTGATTGATTTATGGCATCTCTTGGACATTTTATGAAATGATATTAGATCAAAATCAACACTTTCATCTGCAAAATCTATTATTAGCTCTTGGCCTCTAGGTCTCATATTTTTATTTAATGGGTTTTACAAAGCAGTAGTAGGATGCTGTCCCTTCCAACAGGAGAGAAGAAAATAAAGGTGTATCTACACAGCCAATAACCCCTCTCTCTGGATTTGCTCAGAATGGGTAAGTTTAAGCCTGCTCAGATGAACTTGAGCTCAAGGTTATGCTCAAGTCCTACATATCATATAGTCAAAGAAAGGAGTTTGCATCTATCTGTACCTGTCAGCCATACTGTGAGTGGGGTCACAGTCCATGGCAGGGCACCTGGGGGAGTCTATGGGAACCAGCACAACAGACCAAAGTGAGTAGTGTAAGAGAGGCCATTTTCCACACAGGACATGGGATTTATGCTAGTGCTTTATTATATGTAACTTTCACAAATATTAGTGTGGCTTCAGGCACATTATAATTTCCTCCGAGCCATACTTGTATCATGTTGGTGGAGAAGTAGGTCTTGGGATGATGGAACCATTAAGATCGATAGATGTGAAGCCTTCTATGAGACATAGTTGAAAAGAAGTGTTCAGTAGCCACTGGGTCTGACTTAGTCTGGGTTGCCACTTACACCAGCTCACAATCAGATCCAACTTTGCCTGTTGTCAAGGACGTTTCTGAACCCTTGGTTGGTGACAGCCATCCTGCTAACAAGTGATTTGTGACACCAGCAATTCAGAATTCAGTCTGAGGTTGTGCAAATACCCTCCTACATGAACTGTGAGAAAACAATATAAAATATATTATATAAAATGTATATATGAAAAAATGAAAGATGTAGTAAACACGAGGAAAAATGTTCTTCTTCTTTGTAAAGGCTGAGGAAGAACAGAGAATTTTCACATGTTATCGAACCTGAATGGTGTTGTGAAATAAGAATTGCTAGGTCTGACATTGTCTTGCATTTGTTCATTTTATGCTGAACATCTTGAAGGTGCGTGTGGATTAGTGCAGTGTGGTGGTATTACGGGACGTCTACAGCTCTCTGAACTGCAGACAATCACACAAGAGGCTCAACTGCTATGAGGGCTTAGCAAGGAATTTATTGTAATCTTGGTAATGTGTTAGAGATAATCTTCTGCTTGCATCAATGAGCTCTTACCTTGTTTTGCTTAAGTAACCTTTTCCTCCTTGGAAAAGGAATTTTGTTTTGTAGATACTCAATTATCATGTCTGACTTAAGCCAGATGCTTAAGCCCTTATGTAGGTGTTGATGTCAACCATACCAGATTCTCCTGCAAGACTGAGATTTGTCCTCAAGACATGATGGTACAAAGGCAGTCTGGAGAAAGATGATGTGCTAACTTTACTTTCTAAGGGTAAAGGACAGATCAGGGGCTTCCATGGTATAAACTTAAGCTTCAAGCATGTTTCCTTCATTTATGTTCCATTTTCCCTTGCTATAGCACATCAGTGCCCAAATTGCCACTCTTGTACTATGCAAGGGAGCTCTTGGCATCTATTAAGTTTTGATACAATGACAGAGCAGAGATGGAGCAGGGACCTGACTGATGCCTTTGCATTAGCATCCAGACTTCTGCAGCCTTTTTTGAGGACTTGGTTTGATGTTGCTATGATGGCAACTCCTGAGTTCTTTGTCTGGCCTCACTATCTGCCTGGGTTCAGTACCCCATCAGTCCTCTACATCTACTCTAGGCAGTAGAATCCAGTCATCTCCACTTTGTACTATTTTTGTTGCAGCAGACAAAACAGTTTTCATGTTCTAGGTGCTGCATTGTGGCTCCTCTCTTTTCTGAGTGAAAACTTCTTACAGATATTCTTGGGGTGAATTGTTTCTCACCAGAATTACTGCCTTCTGGGTAGCTTTTCTCCCCTTCACAAGGGCCTTGAATATTTCTTTTATTGACCCTTTTTCATGGATATGCAACATTTCCTTTTGTTTTTGTGATAGCAAAAATTATAGGGCAAAATTTGTGTTAGGAGAAGTCAGTTTGGGGAACTCATTCATGAAGTGCTGGAGCACAAGAGGTTGTTTCTATTAGAATGAGAAATTGGCACAACAATCAGACGTGCTGGATGTTATCTTGTGTAAATGTATTGGTTTTAACCTAAGAGAAAAGGAGGTGATTTTTAATTAAGTTTTGCTTTGGGAATTCAATGTGCGTGGTTCTTGGTAGAGCACACAGTAAGAGATGAAGAGGTAACACTGATCAGTCCAAGCCATCTCAGCACAGCCTTTGGCTTTGCTCAGGCACTGCTCAAGCAAAGGGCTAATTAGCTTCATTTGATTCACTGGTATGTGGGATTCACAAACTGAAGAAGATGTGAACGGGATATAAATAGGCCATTTTCTGATTTCTCTGGGTATTTATATTACCTCATTTGACTTTCGAAAGAGTTCCTTTGTTGAACCTGCCAATCATTGCCCGAGGAGGAGGATTCTTGCCTAGTCTGGCACCGTGCTAATGGCACTGAGCCCAACAGCGCTCGGCTCCTCCAAATTTTAAGGGAAAGAAATTGCTTTCTCTGTGTCCTGGGGCTTTCACTTTCTCTGCTTTTTAAACTAATGCATTTCTTAAATCATACTTGTGTTGACTCCCATTCTTGCCTGATTTACGTGATGTTAACATGCCTGTGCTGATTGCTCTTTCCTTTTTCCATAAGCCTCTAAGGGTTTGGTTTGCAATGTTTCTATACCAGTGCTGCAGCCTAATCTAAATTATGTCTTACAATATTGCAGTTCTAAAAATAATACAGAAACGGCTGCTTTATTTTCACTGGCTGTGGTGAGCTTTTCTACGTGAGAATTAGATTTTGTGAATGTCTCTCACACAGTTTTATATCCCAAACAGTGGGAATAGTGAAAGGGGCCCCTTCCTCTGCTCCATCCCTGACCCATTACAGTAGGCTCTATCGAGACATATATTGAGACATTTTATTTAGATGAACGGTTACATCCTGGATCTGAGGAAAGGGAATGATTTGAAGTAAATGTCTGACCATGTTATTGGTTACCTAACTTATTTAAAAGCCTAAGGTCATGCATATCAAAAATGGACCTGTCAATGTCTGACAAAGGTCCTTCTAGCATGACTTCCTGAAGAGGTTGTGGAAATACATATTGGAATCTGTCTTGGCACTGTTTCTTCCATTGTCAATTGCATTACAGTGCACCCAGGGAAACGCTGAGAAATACTTCTGTGGTCATTATCATTTTATCAATAATGACTGCTTGGGTAATCACTCTGAGTATTTCAGTCTCGGTTTCTCTTCCACAAAAGATGATGCTCACTATCCAGCAGGTAGGAAAGGGTCTGGAGGGCTTTATTTTTCATATGCACTTACACTTTTTGCTTATATTTCTGTGGATCTGATCTGGCCAGGTTGGATCAGATCTCCAGATCTTTTGCCCAAAGAGCTTAAAATAAAAATAGACAAGACAGAAGGACATACATGGTCAAGACTCTCACTTAGCTTGGAGTAGGATCCCCAAGTGTGATGGCCTTGTCTATTTTGGCAACCTTTCATCTGCTCAGGGTAAGTCGGACCCCTACCCACCTCAAAGTTTAGATCTTAAGGGGAGTTAACTTTTAAAATTTCTGTGCTGTGTATGGTCTATGTAGTTGCTATGTGTTGTTTATAAGTCAAGAATCTGGAGCCTATGACATGAGGGATCGGAATTTGCTTGTAAAATGTCAGTCTGGTTAGGACATACCAAAAAAATATAAGATGTGTGTGTAATGTTGGTGCTGAGCCCGTTGAAACCCACTGATTTGGCCACCTAAGTCCTTTAGCTTCCTTTGAGAAATTCCAGTCTACATAATCGAATAGATGAATTAAAGGTTCCTCATCATCAGCTGCTAGATGACAGAGGAACATGCTTAATGCTTCACATCATCGATCTGTTATAATAAACAGTGATTCATGAGGTGCAGCTGACCTTCAGAGTACCCTAAGTAAAGTGAACGCATCCAGAGAAGTCTCACCAGGACATACAGACATATTTTTGTGTGTGAAGGAGAAGTTGGATATATAAAACATTGTGCAACTGTGCTGGGGAGCTCTGAATGGAGAAGTTCAGGGAGGTGGGGAGGTTCAATGTCGCTCCGTTCCTTTATTGCACTTCTAACAGGAGCAAGAGGAAGGTGTCAAATCAGATCTCAGCTACTTTCACAGTTACAATGAAAGGACTTCTGGAAAGCGTATCAGCTGAACAGGAGGCACCAGCACCACCTTGGACTGGGTGTGCTGGGATCCTGCACATGTGGCCTGAACAAACTACATGGAGAGAGAAAACTGTGTAAACTCTTGGTTTGCATGAAACAGTGATGATTTTTATCTCAAGACAAATATTAATGAAATTGTGCTGCAGAGATGTAGTCCTTAAAACAGGACTGCTAAGTAGCAAGTGAAAGGTAGCTGATGAAGGAATACTGTGCAGATGATGCAAGGCCCTCAGAGGAGGATGAGAGGGAAATGAAAGCTTAAGGTGAAATGAATGTATCTTCCTCTTTCCAGATGCAATAAAGAATCACAGTTTTACAAGCAACTGAAAAGAGAGGAAATGCTTTAAAAAGACATCATCTTCCTCCTCCATTCTTTTTCCATCTTGGCAACAGGTAGAGAGAGTGATGCTGCAAGGTAACACCTGCTGCTTGCAACATCTCCTGGGGTCACTGGTAACTGGCTTAAATTATAGCAGGATGCTGTGAGTTATGGTACACGACTGAACAGGCACATCTGGCCTGGGCTTAGGGGACCACGAAGATGGCTTAAAGCTTCTTCAGCATTGTTACCTCTCTCCAAGTTAATTATGTCCCACAGCTGTTGCTGAAGATTGTGGTTGTTATCTTTTCCTGTATTTTTGCTGTCTTTAGAGTTTGTTGTGTGGTTTCATAAAATAAAATATTTGAAGCAGGGGCTTGTTGGAAGGAGGCTTGGTCTCATTTTTACTGACCTTCCCCTAACCTCTCACTGGTAGAGTTTGAGAACCTTCTTCCAAACTGATAGAAAAAACTCTCTCTAGTAATGGAAAAAACTCATTACCATGTTCCAGTGGTTTGAGCCTGAACTCCTTCCAGCGGTTTGAGCCTGAACTCCTTCCAGCCCTGTATTTTGGCTTCTCTATTGCAGCAAGAAAACAAATAGATGGAGGAAGCAGAACTGGCTGTCTTCTCCAGTTTCAAGGCTTTTTTTGTATACACTTGCATATTTCAACAGGTTGTTCCAATATAAATATTTAAAGAAAAAGGACTGGAGTGGATGGCAGTTTCCAGAGCTGCTTCGGAGAACGTCTGTGTCAGGTCAGCTCTTGACTGCGAAGGAGGAGGGTACAGCATGTTATCGAAAGATAGAGATAATTGCTGGGCAAAATCATACACCAGTCTGGCACTCACGTCTGCCCTCCTGATATCCAGACGGTAGGAAAACAGGCCTGGTGTCAGATCCCGGGGGGTGATGGAGAAGGGGTGGGAGGAAACCCATGAAACCGCAGTGCTTCCTCCCCGCTCCTCAAAACGCCAGACGCCGGCACGGTTTTTCCTTGCCTTTCTGCGCCCCTGTGCAGAAGCGTGAGTGCCTTGGAGTGCCTCAGGGTCCAGTCATGCCTGCGTGGCTCTCCTACCACTCCATGAGCTGCAGTCAGCCACGGCCAGCATGGCGACGAGGAGGGGATGGCCACGTCTGCAGCGGCTTCCCCTGGGCAGCCCTCCCGGCTGAGCCTAGCGAGGGTTTAAAATTGCCTGAGCAGTTGTAAACTCTGCAGGAAGAGTTGCTTCCCAGATGAGAAAATCAGAGAGAGTCCCGTAGTTGCTGTTCAAAGCATTGGAGCAGATATTGTCAATGATCAATAAAGGACTTTGACTTTGTACTCACAGCCGCGGCGTCGCTGATAAAGCCACCTTCTCCTTTGCTCGACACGGTGGTTTAGGGATCCAGCACAAGGAAAAATAGCAATTTCTATTTTTGTTTCTCTTCTTACTGACTTGCTATGACTTCAGCCTCTGAAAGAAAAGGAACACTTGTGCTCTGAAAACATCTTTTGTTTTGGTTTGCGTTTTCTTTCCATTTTGAAGCAAAAGTACTCTAATCTCCTAGGTTAGCTGAGTGCATGTCACACTGAGTGTCTTCTTCAGAAAAGCCAGTGGAGCCATCTTAGCTCTGGACACAGCCTTGCATGCCAGGATTCCTGCAGAAACATTCCAAACATATAATTTTTTTAAATAAGTACATTTAATTCTTTTTTTCCCCCTTGTTCTAGTAGGCTAATTGTGAACTTCTGAAATTGGAAGGACATTTTTTTTCCATGCTGGAAAACCCCTGCTCCAGTCCATGTTTGCTATGTTAGTTGCTCCAATCCATACGCTGTGTGGACTTCACAGGTCCTGCTTCCATAGAGCTGGGCAGAAGAGAGACATGGTTCACCATGTAACTGAAACTTGACAAAAGAGTCAAAATAACATTTTAAATGCTTTTCGTTGATATGAAAACATTAAAAAGTGATTTTAGCTTAACTCAGTGTCACATGAAGATGTCTTATTTAATTTTGGAATCACTGGTGCCTTTGGATAACCTTTTCATTTTAATTTTAGCCAATTAAAAAAAACTCTTAAAAATTTTGCTGTGTTTGAAGTGAAACTTTCCAGTTAAAAATGGCCAGATGATTTTGAACTTTCTAACTCCTTTCCCCCACCAAGTGAAAATAACCAACAAAACGAAAACTCTGGACATTTTTAAATCCTTGCCTCACCCTAGAGCTATTTTATATTTTGATTCTTGAGGGAAACTGTGGAGAGTGGATTCATGTTGCTGTGCCTTCAGCCTGCGAATGTTTATTTGACCCCCTCCTGGTCCATATTGACTTTCTTTTATTTAGGTCTGACATTTGAGGTCAGACCTGCTGGTTGCTGTGCCCAAGAGGCACTGTGAAGCAGGAGGGATGCCCGCAAGGTGAGCCTCATGTGCCCAGACCTTCTCAATGGCTGATGGTTGAATTCTGAGGGCCACATCTCCCTGTGCTGCAGGAGCCTGAGTTGCAGGGCCAGTTCAGCCCAAAATAGATGGGATTTTGAGAGGATCAGTGAAATTATGCAGATTTGAGGGAGATATGACTAGTCCATAGACTAAGAGACACTGTCTCATAAGTGAACTAATCCATGACGGTCCTCAGACCGCGCCACCACCAATTATGATCTTGTTTATACAGAGCCAGTGATTGAGGCAATTACCTTGGATGTTTTGGCAAGATGGATGTTTGTAAGAGCTGGCTGCTGACTGCTCTGTTATTACATCATGTAGTAAGGGTGCAATCCGTATTTTCATGTCATGATACAAAACAACCAGCCTCTGTTGCACAAGAAGGCACTAGAAAATACGTGGGTTCAAAACAGTATAAACAAAGCATGTTTGGAGTGACTGCTTGTTTCTGACAAGAGTGATGCTCTAAATTCTTCTTCCCTTCTATGAAATTGGTGTTAATAGGGAAAATGGCAAATCCTTTGGCTCCAGACATAGGTGCTGATAGTTAGCTATGCTGTCCCTACCAACAGCGTGACTCCTCACTTCCAGCATAAAGTTTCTCCATGGTGATAAGTCAATGTCTACCTGTACTCTGCTCCAGGCTTGAAATGAAAGGATTTACCATTTTAAAGGCCATATGGGGCTTGCAAAAACTCTAGACCCTGTTACTCACTATGTTTAACATCATCCCGAGAAGCAAAACATGTTGCCTAATGTCTAGGATGAGATTCCTGCGGTGAAAAGATGACTCCTTCAGCTCTTCTTTCTTCCTTTGTCCCCTTATTTTCACACCAGACTCATCATTCCAGTGTCAAAGCACCTCTTTAACAATGAAGATCTGGAACCTGGTGGATGTGTCACCCCCATTTCCTGATGCATACGCTAGTTTGGGTTTCTTCTCCTTGCTAGCTGCAGTGCTCGTCCTAAGTGTGTCCCTCAGCATGGTATGAATGTATGCAGCCACTTAACAGTGAAAAAATGAATCACAATCTATTGTATTTTTTTACTCATTTTGTTTTTTTTTCCAGGTTACTGATTCATTCAAACAGAACAATTTTCCGTGGTAAATTTCAAGGTGTCAAAATATCCACCCCAGGAATGCAATGCTTGATTATCTTGGCTGCTGTAGTTTCCTTTTTCAAATGTTTTGACTGGAAACAACGATGGTGGACCAAAACATGACTAATTTTCAAAGAACAGGGATTTATTTTAATTCTTGGAATTCGTAGAGTGATATGTAAATGATCTCTCCAAATTTTCAAAAGGGGCTAGTGTGAGCAAACTGGATGGTGACCATTAGCAGGTTTTAAAGAGGACAGCTTTGAACTCATTCATTTCAGAGATGGAAGAGGACATAACAAGCACATGGAGTTTGTTGTAGTGGTAATTAATAAAATAGATTGAGTTAATGTGATCATTAGTGCTTAGGTACAGACCACTCCACTCTGCCCGACTTGCTTGCCTTCTTGTGGTAGAGCAGACAATTTGTTCCTTGTTCAGCAATAGTCCTAGGAAATGTTTTACTGATGCTCCTTTTGCTTTATAAATTACCTGGCAAGTGATGTTATTAAAAAAAATAATTTCTGAAGATGTGATAGCAGAAGGGGAACTGATGGAGAGACAGGGAAAAATCTCTTATGAAGTGTTTGGTGTAACTAATTTTAGGCCATGTGTCCCTTAACATTTTCATCTTCAGATTTCTGACTGCCCAGAGGTGTTTCACAGTTCCCAGTCCCAGCCTTGCTGGTCCCACAGGGATGTAACTGGGCAACCTCTGATGATCCCAGTTGTGTCTCCTGTGGCCTAATCCCTTTCTGACTTCTACAATGTAAGTCTTAATGGCTAATAAAGGTCCCTTACGACTTCCAGGTCTAACTCCTGTCTTAGCTGTAAGTGTTATTAGTGAGCTACACATTAATAAAATTTAAGTTACTAATAAATTTAAAACTATTGATTTCTTTTGATTTTGAACATCTTTTTTGTTTTTTTTGGGGGGTGGGTGTTTGTTTGTAGTCAAGGCAGGCTGAACACGGTCCATCAAGATTTACCATTTTTGTCAGGAGGATGATAGGAGTAATGCAGGTGCTTCTGTTCTCCTTTTTCTGTTCATAATGGGACACCTGACCTCAATCATGACTTACAGTAACACCTTCAGCAAATGAAAGGTGCCAACTTCCCTTCTGTATTAAAGTATTTTATGCATTATGAGTGTAAGCTATTTGAAACGATTCACACTGATTTAACAGAATACTTCTGAACAAATAATTAACTACTGAGACTAAACTTTTATTGCCTTTTATCCAAAGCTAAGGGAATATGTCTGAAACGAAACAAACTGGTAATTCTTCAAACATTACACAGGCGTAGATGTAACCCTCTTCTTGCTTCCAGCTTTCACTTCTGAGGCAGAAAGATACCCAAATTACACCAACTGTCAGTTTGCCCTGGTATTGGTACACGGGTGATGTGCAAATGTCCTGCTGCCTCTTCCAAGGGCAACAGGTAACACGGTGACATCTTCAGGGGTCCTCTATAGGTATAAAGCTCTGCATCAACTTTCCAGATCATATTGGCCCCCTGATGTTTCACCCAAGGTGAATAAGCTGGCGGGGCAGCGTTTCTGAACTGAGTGGCCCCTGCCTGGGAATCCTTGCGCTGCAGTCCCCATCCCCTACTCACATGGGAAACCTGGATTTAATCACTCTTTGTTTCTCAAATTCCTAAGAATTGGAGACTATGGATTGAATTTTCTGAAACGTCAACCAGAGGGCTGTTTGCTATTATGAAAAGAAGCTGAAATATTTTCCTTTTAATATTTTCAGCCTGCATGAGGTTTAAATTATTGCCATTCTTCTAATCTCCACTTGACTTTGCACAAAAGAAGTAGTAAAACAGTCTTCTTGCTGGTTTTAAGAGTGGTTTTCAGTCTACATTTTTGTTGGTTTAGCAAATTTAGTTTGAATTGTTGAAATCCTCACGCAGCTTTGGTGACTGTGATGAGTGAGTTTCCCAGGTGCAGGCACCTTGAACACCACCCTTAAAAAGGAAAATTCCTGTTCTATCGTGTTGCACTTGAATAGTAATAAAGAGAAACAGTCCAAGATGATAGGAATTTGCACTAATTGTTTGCATAAGTTTATTTGATTTTGAACAATCCTTCTTGTTTTAATCCTTGCTCAAAGACAGAATGTGCTCTGCCAAACCACCCTCTGGGGGGTTTTTTTCCCTTTTCCTCACCCTGTGATTGAATTGTTCCATAATTGCAGCTGTTTGAATGTTGAACTGAAATTGGAAGAACTAGAAAGAGAGGGAACGTGGGAGAAGACATGAATAAAGCAGTGTGATGAATTCAAAGTTCATTTGCCTATGTAAATGAGGATTTATACTCCAATCCCTTCCCTGACATATAGCAAATCCCATTTTAGTACGAGACCAAATGACTCCAATTATATTGTTCAGTGAGGAAAGGTTGCAAAGTGTATTTATGCTACTCTTGTTTCCCCCAGGTATTCTTTTTTAATGTCTGCCTTACTATAAATATTTAACATCATAGTCACAAATCTTTTTTCAGATGTTAGAGAGCCACTGCCCACACCCAATGTTGCTCTGACCGCTGCTGTTTGCCGGAGATATTTTATCTGGAGGTGTTTGGGACACCTCTACCTGGCAGGTTCCCCATGTAGAGCCAGCAAATCTGCCCTGTCCTTGAGATTTGGTGACCTATAGATACCAGCTCACCCGAGCAGAAACATCCTCCTGTTATAACCCATATTTATTTAGTCTTGCCTCCATTTCCTGGCAATGTAACTCGAAATGAACCTCACTGCTCTGTATCTCATCAGCTGCTGCTCCATGACTCTCTCTCTTCCTTATGGCCTGTGTATGTATATGGTAAATATCTCATGGCCCAGCAGCAGCTGCTAACGAAACCAGCTTGAACATCTCTACTTTGTCTGGAAACACCACTGAGAAAACAACTTTGAGAAGTATTTCTATTGGTTTTGAGAATTTCCTGATAAATTATCAGAGGGAGATAATTCATGTGCTCCCTACAGGCATGCAGAATTTGAATTTGAAGGAAGTTTAGAGAGAAGTTTTGTCTCAAAACTCTGACCCAGGGCTATCCCCGGGCATCACCAAGAGCAGCAGTTTCACTACAGTTGCTTTTATTCCTCCTTTGCTTTCGGTGTTAATTCTTTATTGCCAAGTGTAATTTGCATTTGTAAAACATAGAGAACTGGGGTGAAATTTTCATTCGCCTATGGCTAATCTATTTGTGGTTGCCTTAAATTATAGAACATTTTTACGTATGCCTCTGCCATTGCTATATGATGTCTCCATAGGGTATCAATAACATCTTGAGCATATAGCTAGTAAAATTTTCAAATTTGCCTCTTTGGTAGCACATTTCTTGTCTGCTTCACCGAAACTGATGGAAATTTGTTGGAAGTACTTACTTGAGGGCTGGATAGTTATGAGTGGTTTTACTATTATACCAATTGGAAATCTTTAATAGAAGAAATTCAGAATTAGCTTACCAATAATCATTCTAAAATTGTCTAAAGGACTATTGCTATGATTCAATATGGCATTTCCTAACACAGTCTGCTGAAATAAGTCCCTCATTGCTTTACCTGGTAATGGAAGAGAATGATATTTTCTTTATTGACTCTCCTAAGTTCAAATCTTTTCTCTTTAATCAACCTTCTGGTAAGTTTTCCATGGTAGGGTTCCCACTTGGCTGAGTACGTGTGAGTTCACACTGAGTATGCATTCACGCACTGAGTATGAATTATACTCAGCAGTCAGAAGGAACAGGCATTGTCTCTTGATTTTTGTATTACATTGTGCTGTTGATTGCTTAAGTATTTTGGATGGACTCATCCTGACCTTATTCATGAGAGGAGGTTAACCCTGGCCAAGTGTTGCTGGAGAGCTCTGCTGTGGTCATGCTGATTCTGCTCCATAGCTAGGGGAGTTCTCCGTGGGAAATAGGGATGAGAAAACCTCATGTTCTTTGAGATACTGTATTGTGATCAAAATTACAGCATTTCATCTTCCAGACTTTGTTCAGCTTTCCACATGTTTGTAGCAAAGCCCATTTTTCTTTGTTCAAGCTCATTAAAAGGAAAATCCTTTGTGAAATTCAGTTGCTGGTATCAGGCCAGGTTTTTGGTGGAGTAATGAAGATACTGTTCGAATGTCCTGTTCAATTTATGACAATCCTTTGATGAAGTTAAGTTTTAAAACATTTTTCTTTTAAATTACCATTTTCTGGCCATAATTTTTCATAATCAAAAATCTCTTTTCTGTGATCTGTAAAATTCTCAGAGGAGTTTCCTTCTTTGTGGCTTGTTCCCAAGAAGGGTGAAGTCTGTACACCAAAACAGCCTAAACTTGCCTGGGAGGATACTGTAAGAGGGGAAAATGTGGAAAAATACTTTGTATATATCTATGAGGTTTGGGACTGAGGCTTTCGTGCCTCAAACACAGACATAAATATAATTGCTGAGAACATATATTCTTTTTTTTATGTTACCATGTGTAAATTTTGTGTTAAAATGGACTATAAATTCCTTTGCTTCTTTATAATAAATGAATTTATTTTATGTTTTTCTTTTATTTTGTGTATATTTTTAATGATATCTCTTCATTAAAATTTTTTGAGGGTAGCATCTTTTACATAAAGTTACAGTTTTGGGACTTAACTCCATTTTAACTTAATTTTTATCTGATGTGAAAAGTTTTCTATTTTATGACTTTCTCTTTCAATTTATGCAGAGTTACATTTCTGTTATACATTTCTAGCCAGTATTGACAGCTGGAAAGAGATTCTGCTATTTTAACAACAGATTGACATATGGTTTCCAAACTTATTGGAACTCTCCTAATTAAAAGGAAAAGAAAAATAAATTCTTTATTGGAAAAGGCTGTAATTTCCAGAGGAATTCTAATAAAAATAAAATAATAAACTAAATAAGCAACTGTGTAATTGCCACATGTAAAAGAAATGGATTAGGGAAGAAAGAAACTCTTCAGAAGTATATTTTAGACTCTTCAAGAAAAAATATTTGTGTGGGCACATTCTAATAAAACAATTCTCGTTAGCTCATAAATTTGGAAATGGTTGGAAGGGCTAAATGCAAACAGGAGAATTAAAAGATATGGTGATAAAGCCTGAACAACGGTGTCCTTGTGCTGACTCAGCATCTAAAAAATGATATTAATAAATATCTTGACTCTATGAATCCCAAGGATTTTAATTGCAAATCTATTTTTCTATTGGCTCCTTACCTATAAACAGAAGGGGTTGTAGCAGAGGAGTTTTGTGTGCTGAATAAAAATCTGAAGCTGTTTATACTTCAGAGGCAATACTTGCCCCAAAGGTTTTTAATTTTGCTATTTTTAGTTGCTTGCAGTTCATCTCAAGAGACAGACATTGCATTACACAACCAGTATGAATAGAAGTATTCCTTCACTTCTTAATTAATGTGTGGTTTGAGCTAGTGTCAATTATAACAATTTTATGCGTTTTTTTTCTCATGAAACAGAAGTAATTGTAACAGAGGAAGATTTAATCTTGGGCAGGTCATTTTGCAAAGAAGTTATTTTCAGTAGTTTCCCCTGAAGAACTTTTAAGTTCCCTTGGCATGAACTTCAGCATTGAAAATGCAAACCAGAGGTTTTTTGGGAGTGATGAAATTAAGTCAGCAAGTCCAGGGCAGAATGCTGCTTCCATGTGGGTGTTTGTAGGATAAATACAATACAAGACCTTTGAGAAGACAAATTGATTTGAAGGGCGATAGGAGCTGATACTTGTGGGGTCTCTGAATGGAGAAAGAGCTAGGAATGCCACGGCATTGTATCAGAAGCTGCTTCTGTGTCAGCTTTGGCATTGTCTCTATGGCGTGGCCTCTGACCTCAGGAGCAAGATGCAAGTGCCACATAAGGAAATAGGCATTGAAGAAAAAGATTAAGAGAAGCTGTTTGAAACCTGGGTCTAATTTGCTTTACCAAGGTTCCTAACCAACTGCAGCCAGGGCTGCCTTTTTATTCCAAGTCATTTAGTTTATCTGGACCAAGAGCTAGTCAGTCTCTAGGCTATCAGTTTATAATGTTCTTGTTTTTATTATTAGAACTCCAAATTGTACTGAAAATTAATGTGGTCAGCATCATCTCCGTGCTGGACATCACAACTGAGGTGGGATTGGTACGCAGCCTGACGTCATCTGATCTTTCTTCTGTGCTAATAAATAATAAATGCAGCTTTAATCCATAAAATACAATCTCAGTGCAATAGTTCTTTTTAAACCAGCCTGTCATAACTTGTCTGTGACTATGTCTGTCTGTCTGTCTCTCTCTTGCTCCCCTGATCCAATCCTGCTGTTTTCCTGGAAAGGTCCAGGGAATTGAGCTGCTGGTTGCTCTGTGGAACTTGGTTTTGTTCACATCTGCTGCTCCATCCTTGGGTGAACCACCTGATGTCTTTGTGTCAAGCTTTTACATTTGGTTTTAGGGGTAAAGATATTTATTTCCCAGAAGTTAAGCTCCAAAGCTTGATACAAGTACGTTGTGGTCACTGAACAGAAGGGACACCGAAGTGCTCAGATCATTGAACGTGCCATCAGCATGGTGGCACTGGACTTTTGCAATTTCTACCTACTTGTCTTAACTTAAATTTTCATCTTAAAATACCTCTTATGCTTCTCTTCCATGTTTTTCAGTTCCATAAAATAGGAATAAAAAATTGGCTAATGAGAAGCTTTGAATTTTCAATTGTCAAATATGCCGGGGTACATTTCCCCAAACTTTCTTTTTCATGGATTCATTAAAGTTTCTGTTTCATCTGGAGAAAAAAACAGTCCAAGCAAACAAATAACAGTTGAAGCTAACTCTGTGTTCCATTTAGCTTCTTATAAATGCTCAAATGAACCTGCTTCCTGATTTCACCAGGTGAAGTACCAGAAAGCGAGTCTGTATTCTTCCCTGATTTCCTCCAGGAGCCACTTCTGCTCAGCATGGTCCTACCTTTTCCTTTCATTGATGAAAGTCTTCGGTTCCACTCATCTACATCTGTGATCCCTTCACATACCAAATCTGGGGATTGATAGCTTCAGACAATTGTTTGCTTGGGAGCATCATCTTTGGCCTTAAATACCAACCAAACCCCATCCTTTCCTCTCTTTTCTCCCTCAAGCCAAACCACAATTCTCACAATTTTCTTTGATGGTAAAAGTTTTGATCAATTTGAGGAGATAGTCACTGAGATGACCACATACCCCTTCACTATGAGTTCTTCCATTCTTGGCTTTTATGATGGCTCTTTAATTTCACCTAAATAATGTCTCTTAGACTGATAAATGGGGCTGGAAACTATTTGCATTTCACCAAACCCACATATTTGTGTGCTAATTAAAACCAGCCCAACTTGTAATCAGTAGCATATGCTCCGTGCCAATGGTCTAATGGTCTAATGGTTAGGAATAGGATGGGATAAAGGTTGGACTTGATGACCCTGGAGGTCCCTTCCACCCATAATGATTCTATGATTCTATGATTCTAATGTAAGGACCATAAAGAAACTGTCAATCATATGGGATAACAAGTCACACTGGAGAGGCTGCAGCATGGGAGGGAGTCCCTGGCTGCAAACGTGGTGTCAGTTAGCAGATTGAGCTGTGACCCAAGGGTGGAAACACCAAGTTTTTGTTCTCTCAGGCTTGTCACTTGTGTCCCTTGTATTGCAGAAGCAGGATATGACTGGGTCTTTATAGTGCCTGTGTCTGGTCATAAAGACCCAGCGGAGAGGTGTCCGTTTTCCCATCTCTTGCCAATTTTTGCATTTGAAAATTTTAATCCTCCACATAGGGATGGAACAAACGTTTTTAGAGTTTTCCTATGTTATGCAGGCATGAACTTGAATGTCAAATCTCTGCATCCTCGACACATGCTCTAGCTTTTGGGTCCTTTCTTCTCCTAACATGGCTGTCTAGCTGTGGTGAAGTGGCTGGATGAAAGAAATGCTGAGTGCATGGTCCATTGGTTACAGTCCTTACTTGGAATAGCAAAAGTACAGATTCATGGTATAAAAGGTATAAATTCTTGCTTCACACAATGCTTAATTATTGCACCATTTTGGAACAGCTCCTGCAGAAAGTTTGGTGTAGACTGACAGGAGAATATGTAAGAGCTGGCTGCTGCTAGGAGAAATAACCCTGGTGGGGAGGTTACTTTGACAATAAATACTAATTTAGAACTGATTTTTTTTTGCCCAAAAATCAGTGCATTTTGATGAAAAGACTGCTTTTGATAAATTGCTTTTCTGTTGAAACTGCTGGGAAATTTTAAACACATTCCAATTACTTTTATTTGCATATTTATGAATTTTTGTTGGACTTTCGTCAAATTCATATGAAGATAACTGGATGAAGTTCAACAAAGCCAAGTGCAAGGACCTGCACCTGGGCCAATGCAATCCCATGCACAAACACAGGCTGGGTGAAGAATGGATTGAGAACAGCCCTGAGGAGAAGGACTTGGGGGTGTTGGT
>VZRW01011919.1:74050-95344 GCA_013398125.1 Aegotheles bennettii | reverse complement strand
CCCCTTTTTCCCTGACAGGCTCACGCTTCCGTTTGCAAAAAAAAATTTAAAAATTAAATAATTAAAATCAATTAATTAAATAAATGATTAAATAATTAAAAA
The DNA here is from genome assembly GCA_013398125.1 of Aegotheles bennettii. NCBI lineage: Eukaryota > Metazoa > Chordata > Aves > Caprimulgiformes > Aegothelidae > Aegotheles > Aegotheles bennettii. Next base: position 95,242 of record VZRW01011919.1, on the reverse strand, counting down.
TAAATCATAAAGAAATAAAACAATAAATACACAAACAAATTAATAAATAATAAATAAATTAATAAATAAAATAATAATAAATAAATAATTAAAATAATAATTAAAATAATAATTATAAATAAATAAAATTACCCCTCTGCAGCATTGTGCTGGCTTCACAGTCTCAACAGCTCATAATGACAGAGGTTTGCTGAGGGCCACGTACACCAGCGGAGCTCTCCTCGTCCCTCCCTGGGGGGCCGTTGGGAATATCCGCCTCCAGCTGCTCCGCGCTGGGGGACCCGCAGGAGCATTCTCACCAGACGTGCTTGGAGAGTGGTGTCACGGGTCTCTGCAGTTTAATGACAGCCTGTGATGTTCCCCCTGCCCTCCTGCAGCGTTCCGGCAGGGCTGGATCCCAGGCAGGGATGCGGTTAGCGGGGGGAGAGGCCGCCTGGGGGGGTGGATGGTGCTGAAGGAAGGCGTTGGGATCGGGGTGGTCCAGAGACTGAAAAGGTGTGGTTCAACTTATTCATGCCTCACATTCACATTTTTTATTTTCTGTATGAAATGCCAGTAATGACATTTTATTTTTCTCATTACTATGATCATGTGTTTCAATACTCTCCTTTTCCAGCTAATCAGGCTTTACAAAGGAAGGCTGCCAGTGGTACAGACTGGAGCATCTTTGCTGGGTGAAGAGTTTCTCTGTGTCTTTGGCTGATCTGGTACATCACGCACTACTCAGCAGGCACCATTAAGATAAAAAGAATTAAATATTAAAACACAAAACACAACGAACTCTGTAATGCCTGTATTTGCTGGGTATCTGTTATTCTGAATTGGAAAGAGCAAAGCTATCTATTTTCTCTGAAACAGAAATCCTTAGAACCTCTGTTGATTGCAGATGAACGGGAACAGGGCCAGCCCCTTTCCCTTTGGCCTATAAGTACAGCCTTGGGTAATGAACTGATGAGGGAATCTTTAACTGGGAATTTCCTGCAAGGTCCTTTCTGCTCCTACGAGCTCTCGCAGGCCAGGGAACGCGTGGTTACCTGTGCTCATAATGGGTTTTGTGCTAAGCACTGACCATCCTCTCAGCCTCATCCACATCTGCTGTGGCCTGCCCAGAACTTGCTTTCCACTTCTCCTGCTACAAAAGCAATTTTCCATGGCCAGGTGACTACGTTTCTCTGTGTCATAGCTTTGTGCAGCTTTGCAATGTGGTGTCCCACAGCTGTCTTAGCCAACACTGAGTATCAGCAAGGGGTTATCTGGTCATTCGGTGACGCTCTCAGAGGAGATGAGGCACAAGAGATGCCATAAGCGTTGGCATCGTTGTAGCAGGACAAAGAGTAACTCTGTGATTCAACTTTCAGAATTCTGATTAAGCTAATGAAAGATCCCTTGTATAGACGGTGTGTTCCTCCAGGCAACAGGAACTGCAGAAGCTGTAGTGCTGCAGAGTGATGGAGAGTTTGGGCAGCATCGTAACTTGGAGGTGATGACTGGGAACATGAAAAATTGCCCTTGCCCCAGTGCTGGTCCTAATGATGAGGGATCCAGGAGGGCTCCAGCACTTTTATTCCTTGCACTATATAGATGAATCATAGAATCATAGAATCAGAATCATTGTGGTTGGAAGGGACCTCCAGGGTCAGCAAGTCCAACCTTTATCTCATCATATTCCTGACCATCAGACCATCAGACCATGGCCTCAAGTGCCTCATCAACCCGTTTGTTGAACCCCCCCAGGGACGGTGACTCCACCCCCTCCCTGGGCAGCCCATTCCAGTGCCCAACCACCCTCTCAGGAAAGAACTTCTTCCTAATCTCCAACCTAACCTTCCCCTGATGGAACTTGAGGCCATTTCCTCTCTTCCTGTCATTAGCAATTGGGGAGAAGAGACCAACACCAGCCTCACTACAACCTCTCTTTTAAACACCAGCCTTTGGCCTCCCAACCATTACTGTGACAAGTCTCACATCAAGAGGGTGTCTCAATGCAAATCCATGACCTGATAACATCACCAGCAAGGTCAGATAGAGCTGTGGTTAACAACAGACTGAAATTAAATAAATGGGTTAAATAACTAGCCAGAGGGCTGAAGTACAACTCAAAGTTATACTTTCAGCTATAACCTCCCGAGTCTCATACCAAGTGGAATGGATTTAATCAGAGCAATATCCTGCTCTGTTCCCTTTGGGAAAAGGGGCTGACAAAGCAGAATAAATCCATTGAAGATCAGCTGAGCTTGGGATGGAGGATTTTGAGGGGAAAAAACACAAGAATTAATTAAGTTCTCCCGAAACAGCTTTGACTGTGGAACACCTGATGGACTCCCTTTTGTGCACCCCTGGCATGTTTGAACAGTCCTCAACACAAGGCAAATGACTCCAAAGGACCTTTTGTATGGAAAACTTATTTGTTGAGTTTTGTCTTCCCCCTAAAATCTTGGGAATGGTGTAACACCATCATGGCCTACAGAAAACGCAAGAGCTATTTCCATCCAGCTTCACGTGGTGGCACCAGTGTGTAGGTCCCCGTGGGCTGATGAGGAGCCTGGTGTTGCTCCACATTACAACGTGGAAGCCAAGGAACAAAGAGGGAGTGATTTTGTGGGGTCTACACTGCAGAGCAGTGCTAAGGCCAGGAAAGCAATCCTGGCTTTTGGGGACTTAAGGAGGTATTTGTAGCATCCCAAATGCTTCACGTACCTCTGAACTCCAGCCTAGTTTTTCCAGAATGCAGTACTGCCCTGGAAGTCCTTCTGAGAATGTTTTTCTTCATAACCTCTTCTTAGAACGTTGCACAGGAAGATTTTTCATTGTTCAAGGAATTCATCTTTTTCACAACAATCACTGTGCTCAACTTGAGCAAGCTGGAGAAGTTCCTCTTTCTTGTCTGAGGATTTGTCCACAGGTTGGCGAGCAGCAGTTTGTGGAGCACAGCTAAGCAGGCAGCACATCATTGGAGCCAAATTGAGGGTTGTTTTTTTGCAGTGATGCTCAGTTCTCGTAATTGTGTCCTTCGCAGCCTCCTCAGGAAGTGCCTCAAAAGTGGGACAAACACTGCGGTCATGCTGCGTGGGACTGTGACCCTGCACACCCCCTGCAGTGCAGAGAGGAGCCAGCATGGCTCCTGATGGACCCTCAGGGCTGGAGGATGTGACAAGTTTGTGTAGGAATAGAAAAAGAAATTATTTTTCAATAACATGCAATTGCCAGCAACTGGCAGGTGCATTTGATTCCCTTGGCACATAAAAGAGAAGAGGTGGAAGTTCATGTCCCCACTCCAAATAAAAAGGAAAAGCAACCTCCCAACAAGCCAGTGGAGCATCTCCACCAGCAGGTGCCCCCAGCTGTTGGTTCATTGCCTTTCTGTGGGACAGCTGCCCCTGCACAGACACAAACAGAGCTGGACACACAGATGTACATGCGCAGGCACCTTTGCTAAGAGTATCAGAACTTGGTATTGCTGTCATAAGACAGAATTCCTGTTCTTCAGCCAGCTTTGCTTCTACTCTAGCAGCTGTTTCACTGGGGACAATCCAGACACTGTGCCTGCTCTCTGAGCTGGGTCTCCTTTGCCTGCCTTTCAGCATATGGTGTTGTTTTAGATCCATGACTGACACCCACTCATTTACATGTAGATTTAATTGTAGGTAATATTCTCCCTCTCCTTTCTGAAGCTTAACTGGTCCAAAAGGTTGGATCGTGTTGTCTTCACAAGACCTTCTTTCTTTGGCTGGTGCCTTGGCCCAGGTCTCCTGCACATAGCTGCCCATATTTTGCTGGCATCCTGTTTATTTTCATGACTGATTTCCAAAGTCATCACAATGTTTGTCTTGAATTTAGGTGAAGCTGACACTGAAGTAAAGAAAAGTAAAATATTCAGTAAATCACTAAAGAACCATTAGATATTCCAGCTTGCCCCCTCTGGTTCTCCTTGTGAAGCATAATTTTAACCCTTTTCTGAAGTAATTCAAGGGTTTATCTAAAAAAGTCTTTCAGTATTTAAACATGAGTATTCTGCCCAGTCCTGCCTTGAAGCTTTAATGCTGAATTTTTTTCCCTAGCTGTTTCATCGAGCTAAACAAAACCTGATTTTCAAGGGGGTGGATTTTACAAATGAGAGGGGAAAAACAGATGCTGGAATAGTGAAAGGATGAGCAAGATATTTTTTTATTTGTTTTACGGGCTCAAAAGAGATTTTATTTTTCTGCTGTTGTCTTTTTTGGCTTGAAATGGATCTTTAAAGAAGGCAGACACAGCTGCTCGGTGGACTCCAGCCCAGGCACTGTCGGGCAGGTCCTGCACTCAGCAGCCGAAGGACAGTGTGTTATTTAGCAGGGTCTCTGGAAGCATCCTTTGATTTGTGTGCCTGTTTGAGCTTTGTTAGTAAAAGTTGAGAAACTGGCCACAGGTTGCATTTCTGTACCTATGTGGAACTCCAGGTGAACCATCGGCTTCCAGAAAATCCCTCTGACACCCGTGGCATTGTTTAGCCTGTGTGAGACCTCAGTAAATGCAGTGAGACCTCAACGTGTGAAGACCTCAATGTGAGACCTCAATGTGTAAAATGTGTGAGACCTCAGCAAATAGTTTGGTCAGACACATGACATCCAGCCTCACAGACACAGCTCTGGATGATACAAACACATTGGATGGGCAGTGTCAAGAGTTGCAGGAGGATTGAGGTGTACCGAGGGTGCCCCCATGCCCATGGGAAGGGTGAGCTGGCCCACTGCTTGTTTCTGGATGTAGGATGCAGCCACCTTTTCTGCTAAAGACAATTCAGTTTCATATTACAGTAAAACTTCTTTTGAAGCAGGCTTTAATCATGTCTTTACTACACCAGGTGATTTGTAACAAAAATAGAGGTTTTTAAGACTATCTAGACTCTGGACCAATGATATCCTTGTTGCTGGTGTCCAGCTGGATGTAGGTAACTCATCTGGACTCTCTGGTACTGCAAATTCCATCTCCCCAGACCTGTTACTCCACAGGCTACATAAAACTGATGAACAAAATAACCCAAAAGCTGGAATCAGATGGGAGACAGACCTCTTGGCTAAGTCTGGAGCCTTCCTTGTGTGGTTGTGTCTTATAGCGATGCCACTGCCATAGACCTGCTTGATGCTTCAGAGAGATTTCCTAGGTTAAGGCCAGAGGTATCCCAGGAAAGGTAAAAAAGGTGTAAAGGGCAGAGGAGGACATGGCCAGGGTGAGCCATGTGGCAGAGCATGACTGGAGACACCAACCTTGTAGATGGTGCAGAAGAGTAGGAAAACACCCTGGCTGTTTGGAGACAAAGATGTCTCACAGGGAAAAATCTGGAAAATATTCCTCTTTTGTCTTGGCATGGTGGTAGCTGCCACTGCCTCTTCCAGCACAGCTCAGCACATTCCTCTTGTCCCACTCCTTTCATTCCCAGATCTTTGCTGTGGCTGGAGCCCTCCTCCACAAGGCATCTCAGGTAGGGGTGCCAGCCACTTGCAGAGGGTGCAGAGGACCACATCAAAGAGGGCATGCAGACAATCTCCTTGCTGTCCTTGGGGCTCTGCAGGGTGATGGCAAGAGGCAATGGGCATACACTGCAACAGGGAAAAGCTGGGGGTGAGTTTTCCATAGAGAAGTAAGTTTAGCACTGAAGGTCATGTAATCTCCATCCGTGGAGGTGCTAAAAGCCTGACTGGGAAGGCTCACAGCAACCTGACTTAGCTTTGAGGTTGTGTTCAGGAACAGTACTGGGGTCTACTAATGTCTCCTTCTTGATAAGGGTCTTGATAAGGGTCTCCACCAGCATCAACACTTCCATTGGTGTTTGCACAGGCCTAAATAGTTGTGGAGAACAGCCCTGATCACTGCTTTGGAGTATTTTCTCCAAGGAAAGCACTACATGCACATGATTTCTTGTGGTTCTCTCTAGGGCTACAGACTTCCATTTATCCAAGCGGGTTTTTGAAGCACTCGTTCAAACAGGGTGATCAGGATGGATGCTCCCAGCCTGGGACACAAACAGGTGAAAGATAAAGAAGGAGACATGCTCCTGCAGTGCTTCAAAGGCATCTGGATTTTTATGGAGAATCAACCTGCTGGCTTGAAGTTTTATGGGCCCATTAGAATCGCAGTGTGGGTTCAGACTAGCTCTGGCTTTGAAGACAAGTCAGCCAGTAAAGCTGCCCGTGAGACTAAGGCACAGTAAATAATAATGCAGCAAAGCCTATTATTAAGTTTGCTGTTCCCGTTGCTCTTTTTTTAAACATTTCTTAAATGGAAACACTTTGTTTCCCAAAAGCTTCATTTCAACTTCAGCGCAGCTCTTCATCTGTGACTGTTATTTTATGATTTAAGCATTAACACTGATGAACTTTAATTGAGAGGCCAAATAAAATTCAAAGTGTGTTTGTGGGTGCAGCAAATGTTTTCAGGAAAAGAAAGATTTTATAGGGTGCTATAATAAGTAACACAGACGGGATATTTAAGTTAATAAAACCCAGACACTAAGAAGGATGGGAATACCTGTAAATGCTGAATTTAACAGCTAATAAATATGTTCACAGGTAATGTGTGTTGGGTCTCCGGGTGGTCTCAGTTGGGTCTTCTGCACCCCTCCTCGTGGCCCCACACCTACATTGAAGCTCAGCCCTGGAGATCCAGTCCTGGTTTGAGTTTGATTCTAGGTGTGTCAATTAGTCGAGATCTGAAAATTCATGTGTTTCTGGGGGTGAGGATCAGAGAAGACAAAAGATCACCCAGAGAAGCTGTGGCTGCCCCTCCCTGGCAGTGTTGAAGGCCAGGTTGGATGGGGCTTGGAGCACCCTGGTCTGGTGGGAGGTGTCCCTGTCCTTCCAACCCAAACCATTGTGTGATTCTATGATTACAAAGCCCTGTTGTGGAGGGGTCCATCCTTTGCTCTGGTGGCACTGTCAGACCCCTTCCCTGGCACTGCTGGCTGACTCCCTGAGCTGTTTCCCAAAGTGGCTTCTTGGCTGACTCATGGTGCTCAGTTTGGTGGATAGGGCCCTTTGTGTTAGGGGTGCTCAGGGTGTTTTGGCTGAGTGATCCTAAGAAGTCTGGCTCGGTTAAAGATGAGAGGATGTTGGCAAGAATGAGCAATGTCTGGAGAACTTTGATCACCAAAGGGAAATGGAAAAATGGATTTGTTTGCACCCTGCTTTCAATGTTTTTTTAACCAACCATTTTTTTGTATGGATATGGAGGATCCCGAATCCTGTAACTATAGTCCTGTTTATCTAAGCTGTATTTTATGGACGTTGTTGTGTTTCATGGAGGACAGACTTCTGGGGTCTGCGGGAAAGAAGGAGGTCCTCTCTTCTGAAAAAATCTCTTGCAGAGATTAAGGGAATGATCTGTTTCTTCCTGGCCGCAGGCAATAAAGCAAGAAATTGTGGGTTTAATTTCCAATAGGAAACTCCACTGGCTTTCTCTGATGAAAGCAAAGCATGGGTCTAAGGGTGTGGTATCTCCACCGCTGAGGTTTTTAAGAATAGGCTGGACCAGCATCTGTCAAATCATTTGGGTTAAATTGGTTATGCTCTGGGGCAGTGGGAAGGACCATGTCTAGCCTTCTTGGAGCTCAGTGTCACTTAGGAAATCAGGACCGTTCCCTTTCTCATGCCTCTGGTTTCTCACTTCCAACGAGGGCAGCTCTTGCCAAACCCTTGCTCTCCTCCATGCATAAAATTTTAGCAGTCTATCTGTTTTGGGTTCTGTGCTGGTTTTTGTATTCCACCTGTGCTTGCCCCTCATCAGAAATTAGTTCATTAGCAAAGATGGGACCTATGATAGGAAATTTCCCCAAGGCTGTGGTTGCAATAGAATAAAAAACCTGGCTTCTAGGTGCTGTTCCCATTTTTTTAGTGCACAGTGACTTTTTAAACACTTGAACGGAACTATGGAAGTTCTTCATGTCTGCAGTCTTGTCCAGATGGAGGGGAAACATTTCTTTGCCAGGAACGTTCATAGTCAGTATGTTTGAAGCCTGCAAGAGGCTGTAGTGTGAAGTTATTGCCAGTTGGTTGACCATGATCAGCTGCAGGCATTAACAGTGTTACAGTAATGGAGTGATTTGTAGGCTTGGGACTGATGATGCTGGTAGTTGTGATAGCTTGGGGGATGCATCCAGAAGTAGGGAGGAGCTTACCATTCACTGCTGCTTCCTGAGTCTCACCTAGAAGACAGGGTAAGATCCACCAGACTTCTCATATGTCCAAAGAGGTGTTTTTCAGCCTTGTTTCAGGCAAGTTCTGCTGCATCTGCTCATTTGGGGCCGCAAAACCAAGCATATGTTGATGCACAGCCTGTTTTTTGTTTACAGTAAAAACTGTGAACAGTTTTGTTCTGCTGGACATATTTCTCTGCTAACTGCTGAAAAATGGGCTCATGCTTTTGCATTCACTGCAAGAGAACAGGATGAGTGCTCTGACTGCATGGGGGTGACCCACAAGTATGGGCACCTACCCAGCTCACCGCTTTTGCAAGAAGCCTGTCCGTGCCACAAAACACGAGGTATAAGTGAATTCATGCTAAGGTCATAAAAACCCACCACCAAACAAAAAACTTGTGTCTTGACATGAACAAAACCTCCCCTCCCTGCCCCATAGGGCTGCTGTAAGGAGTTTCTGTGAGCACAGAAGAGACAGCAAACTTCAGAGCCCTGACCTAGGCTCAGCATCAGGGGGGGAATAAGCAAATGTTTGGGTTCTTCCGCCAGCTTTACAGATCTGAGCACCTTTAGATAACAGAAAACTGTTTCCTGAAGGGGACATTTACCTAAGAGAGAGTCGTCATCCCTTCGCCCTTTTTAACTCATCTTTTCTCACAGATCTATGTATTTATTTATTTATTTATTTATCTATTCTTAAATTTTTATTACTTAAACTGTGAGATGCCCGGAGATCCCCAGGAAGCTCCAGCACGGCATGTGAATTTAGAGTGGGGTGTGTGTGTGTACATGTATTTGATCCTAGTGGTGGGGAGGGTGCCTTGGAAACCCCATCCCTTTGTGCATAGCAGGGGAAATTTAGGGTTTCCTTAATTCGTTGCTCGTTTGGCCAAGGTGAGAGAGTCAGACGTGGCTGTGGGAAGGCACAGGGGCCGGCACATCGTACGTGCACTGCTGTGTGAACACAAACCCTCTGACTGCAGCAGGGGAAAGCAAACTGGGTCTGACCAGTTTCAACCTACAGCTCATCGGTGTGTGTGTGTGTTTTTGTTTGTTTTAATGAGAGATGATAAAATAGGGGATCTACCCTCACTTCCTCCAGCAGTGAGTGTTTCGGTCACCGAGTTACTCGCAGACCAGCTGATGGCAAAATGAGGAAGAGAAAATTCCTCTAAGCTGGCAGCATCCAGCCCATTGCAGAGAGGCTGAACTCTATGAAACTCATTCAAGAAAATCTGTTTCAGCAGCCTGCACAAATTCCTGTAAAGGGAAAAAAAACATTAAAAAGGAAAGGGTGTGGGGGAAAGCCAGAATAAACAGCGTGTCACTTGGAGAGCGAGGCTGTGGAAAGGTGGAGGGAAAAGGAGGAGAGAAAAAAACTCCTTTGAAGAGGAAGGGATGGACGTGTGGACATGAATGTGCTTTGGCTTTGCTGGGACTGTAATTCGAGCAAACAAACAGCAGAGCCTGGAAGTCGGAGTGCGCTGAAGTCCAGCAGCCCAGCACCTTCTTGTTACTGATTGTCAAAGCTGGCCCAAGATCAGTTTTTCTCGGATGCTTTCCCTCAGAAAGAGTTCCTGAACTAAGTTTTTCTGGCACTAGATAGTTTCTTCTTTTTGACCATTTGTATCATACTTACATTTCCTTTTTTTTCCCCAGAGAGGGAATAGATGAAAGGATGTGAAATACAATACATCTCATAGCTGTACTGCTGCTCCCAACATGGATTTTAATGATTCAAGCAGCAGTAATTAATTTTGTACAATTAACCCATTTCCGTAATTGCTCTGAGCAAAATTAGAAGTTATTTCTGTCTGTTCAGTGAAACAATTTCCCAGTTACCAGCAAGATCCTTCTACGTGCTCAGATGAGCCACCACCGTCATCACCGCTCTTGGCTGGAGCATGCTGAGAGCCTGAGTCAGCAGCCTTGTGAAGTATGACATGCTGACCAGAGATGATGACCTACCAAAATGGATCTGATCTTTGCCTGGTGTCGTGCGTTTGCCCCGACTGCACCCCGGGGATGGGTGGGAGCAGCCCTGCACTTCAGTGCCCAGCGGGAACCATCACAGATTCAATATACGGATCTGGTTCTCATCCTCTTTGGCGTCATGGCCTGGACTTGGCTTTTAACTTGGGGTGGGAAGAGTCTCAACTCTGGTTTTCTGCATGTGGCACTTCAGTAGACACCCCCAGTGCTGAGAGTCAGATCTTAATTGCTAAAACACACCCTCCTTTTGTGTCAGTGTGCAGGAGCCTCTGCTCGACAGCCCCCTCTCTCCTCAGTGGCGTTCCCTACCATAACCATGCAACTTGGCAGAGGCTCCTGGAGGAACGGAAAGAAAGAAATCCTGTGTTTCTTCTTCTCACTGAAGACTGCTTTCATCTCCTGGGAGGCCTCCTATAAAGCAGTCAGTGTTTAAAATAAATAATACACTCTGGTGTTTTCTCAGTGTTATATTAAATCCATAAGGAAACTCAATTTTGTAATGAAGGGAAGGTGAAACCTCACCTCCCCTCAAGCAACTTGTTGCCAGAGGAGTGCCTGGCTGGGCTGGAGCACCTCATCCACTCCCACGTCAAAGTGTCCATGAGATTGGGTTAAAACTCAACGATTTCCATGGAAACCTTAAGCCCTTTGAAAAACACATTATTATTAATCAAATACAGGCTAGAAAACAATAAAACTTCCTCCTCCCGCCCAAGTTGTTCCTCTTCTTTTTCACTTTGAAGAGGGTGAGCTGTGTGCTCGGTCATGGAGCTTCAAAGCCCTGAGGCTCCCTGTGCTGGGTTGGCTTTGAGGGCATTTCCCTAGAATGAACCATTTCCATGAAACTGTTGGGTTCAATAAAAGGATATTTTACTTACTGAGATAATGAGGAGAATGTTGAACCCTTATCACTATTGACTGGTCCAGGAATCTAGATGAAAACGCTCACACAGACTTGGTCTTAAAAATGGCCTGCTCCTCCAGCACTTTTTCATCAGAGGAAAGTGATGATGGATCCTGGGTGATCCAGCTGGTGGTTATCAGTATTTTTAGCATGTGTGCTAATTGCAGAATCGAACAAATTGTATGTTTCCTAAAGATCTTAATCTAGAGTCACTAAGAGAGTCAATATTCCTGGAAATCCAGTTCAGTTTAGTGCACGCTGGTGTAGAAAAGGGGAATTTGATGTTTGCCTCAGAAATCTTCAGGATGAGTAATTCACCAATGGTAAATGGCATGTGGCATGAATGGAATTATGAACAGATTATCCAGTGATGATGAAATGCTAACATCTGAATATGAGCACATCTCCTGTGGTCTTAATGTAAGAAGGGCAAGACTTCACAGGTTTGGGTGAGATAAGGGTTGGATAGGATTAATTGAAGTCTAAATTTAGACAAGAAAGTCTTGTCTAAACGAGGTCCATAGCACACATCTTGAACATCTGTCTCTGGGTGGGATGACTCATCCACTGAACACATCCATCTCTTATCTGTTGACCATAGATGGAGCCTGGGTGACCAAACTGTTTAACTTTGGCACCAATGAAGTTAGGTGATCTGGATCCCACCCAACATGTTTACTAACAGCTCATTTCTTTTCCGTGTTTGGGTATCTTCTAGTGCACACTGAGCACTGCAGCCACATCTCCTTGCCAGAGAGCTGCTGTGAGGTCTCTGCAGAGACACCGTCTTAAACCAGTGGTTACAGACCTGCACTTTTCTTACACTTTAAGGCAGCCTGTAAGAACTAAACTTGGCTCACTGGAACACAAACTTCTGTTTTGCCCCAGGTCTTGAACTTCCCATCTTTCCCCATGCACAGATTTATCTCGCTGTCTGTGGGGCACCTTCTGGTGAGGAGCTCAATGCTTTTAATTCAAGACTGGTGCTTTTTGCCTCTCAGGCCAGGAGATATTTACAAAAGCAGATGGTTTGAGATATTTCTGTCTGAAACTGGGGGAAGAAAGGAGAGAGGGACAGTAGGAAAAGTGCATGCTGAATATCTGTCGTCTGGGGAGACACTGGCCATGCATCTGGGAAAGCGAGACACAAACTTTTCTCATTTTACATGTGGGCTGAAGCACTGGAGTCAGGCATGGTAAAGCTTAACATCTCGCTGTTGGAGCCCTTCCTCTTTTGTGGGTAGCAGTCTGACTTTTAAATTGACTATCATAATTCCTAACATTTAAATTGTTTTTAAATTAACTTTCTCTCAGAAAAATCACTGTTTCAGGCATGGAGCAACGCAAATTTACTCTGTGTATAATAGTTTCTAGTGCAGATAGAATATCAGAGATCCTGCTTTAGAGAGCTTGCTTTCCTATCATACACATTGAATGGGACATACCATACACACCTGAATATAACGACACGGGAAATAGAGCTCAAGTGAATCTCAATAGAACTAAGACAAAGGGTCCTTGATCAGCCAATTCTCCTCCTGTCTGGCCCCACACCATTTGCCAAAAGCCACAGCCCTTCCTTCTATACGTGGATCTAGGGCCAAGAGGTCTGAGGCTGATACTGGAGGCATGGACTCGGTGAGATGTCAGACCTTCGATGTATGACAAAGCTCATGTCTAATTATTTTCTGCTGCTCTGGTGGCATCTTTTCTGCCCTCTCTTGCCACACGCAGCCCGGTGGCTGGCGGAGAGTAGATCTCCATCAATTTGAGATGATAGAATCTCAGACTGGTTTGGGTATGAAGAGACCTTAGAGCTCATCTAGTTCTAAACCTCTGCTGTGGGCAGGGACACCTCCCACCAGACCAGGTTCCTTCAAGCTCCATCCAACCTGGCCTTCAAGACTGCCAGGGAGGGGCAGCCACAGCTTCTCTGGGCATCCTGGGCCAGGGTCTCACCACTCACACCAAAGAATTTCTTCCTCAGGTCCAATCTAAATACCCCTCTCTCAGTTTGAACCCGTTCCCTCTTGTCCCATCACTCCCTGCCCTTGTCAAAAGTCCTCCAGATTTCCTGGAGCTCCTTCCGGCACTGGAAGGTGCTTCAAGGTCTCCTGGAGCCTTCTCTTCTCTTCTCTTCTCTTCTCCAGGCTGAACAACCCCAAATCTCTGAGCCTGTCCCCAGAGCAGCAGCACTCCAGCCCTCTTATCATCTCTGTGGCCCTCCTGCAGAGCTCTGTAGGGAGCTTGAGAAGTCCTAGATGCAGCTTGTGCCACCAGCTCCATCCCATCCTATGGCACAGCGTTCCTGGCCCGTGGCATGACCTCCGCCATGTGTTCACCTCTCACTGATTCCCTGTTGGTGGAATCTGCAGTCACGGGCTGGGAGTGAAAATGTGGTGGGACTTTGCAAGGAAGGACAAAAGCAAAGTCTCAGCTACGTTATTTTATTGGGGCTGCTGCCAGTGATGCATGGTGTGCCTGGTGTGAGTCTGGGAATCACATGTTCCCTGGGTAGCTGAGAAATAAAGGGATCTAGTTGGTCCTCTTTGGTAAATGTGAGCTTTGTAAGGTTGTTACGGCTTGTATGTATGTGGTGATTGTATTTTTGATTGGATTTGAAAGGCTCTCAGGCAGTGTAGACTCTGCAAGCTGATGTGTCTTCCTAGACCCCCAATGTTCTGAACCTACCTGAGCAAAACTGCTGGTTTCTACAGCCCTGATCCTGGCCAGAGGGAGGCAGCTTGCTGAAGCTCAGCTTTTTGGGCTGTTTTAAAGTAGGGTTGAGCCAGTTGTATTTCTGTCTCCTAGCAGCTACACAAAATAAAATTAAAATATATTTCTGGATCTGCCAAGGTCAATTTGATTAATCACAAGGTGGTTTTGGTCCATAATTATATATAAATACTCGCTTTAAATGGAACCCAAACCCACAACACAAGCGAACTCCATAACTTCTACCTTCAGTTTGGGGGAGGAGGGGAATGCCCCAAACCCAGTGATTCTGAAACAGAAACTTGAAGTGTATCAGTTTGAAATACTGAAGTGCAATTTCAGCTCCCAAATTTCCGCTTCTCTCTGTTATTAAGACTAATACTTAATTTGATGAGCATTGAAAAATAGTTTCCTCCTTCTGGATGCTGCATATTTTGATGAATTTCATTTTTTTTCTCCCTGAACTCCTATGAGTAAAGGTTAGAGGTTGTCAGGATACTGTAAAATGACAAATAATAGCTTGACCTCAGATTTTTCTAGAAGAGGAAGCTGTTTTTTTAATTTGAAGTTATTATCAGACTTGCTGGACTTATTTAAGGTGGAATTGTGGCAGAGGATGATTTTTTAAAAATCCTTTTGCAAGTATATAAAATAATTGTAGATTTCAAGTGTTCCTTATGCCTGTCTCATTGTCTGTCTTCCTCCTTTTTCCTCCATTATTTTACCACTTAATTAAATTGGCAAAACCACTTTCAAGAAACAGAAAATGCTAGCAGTAAGGTACAAAGGGGTGATTTAATTTTTAAAAAAATATACTTTCACGGGGCCCTTCCCTTTTTATAACAGGCTGATCCTAAAACCTTTGGATGTAATTGAAACTTTCTATCAGGATTTGACATTTTGTCTGTCTTCCTGATCACAGTCAGTGGTGCTATCCCTAGACCACCTGAAAGTACCATTAGAATAACTGCAATTCTCCTCCCTGTTGCATTCTCATTAGCACTCTGAAGCTGAATGAGACACCTCAAATAATTTGTACCTAATTTTATAATTATTTGTTGCCAGAGCACTCTAAAATCCCAGGAGGAGGAGAATAAGGTCTCCTCCAGCCAGTTACAGCACTGACAGAGCTGCACATTTTGGGTTTGGTGTTGCCTTTTGGTCATGGTGCACGGTTTGCCTCTGCAGGGTTGAAGCAATGCTTGTAGGTGTAAATGTAAAATCATCCATCACTGCAAATTATTCTTTGTCATGGGTTAAATTAGATCATTTGTCATGTTTGCATTCATACTACATGTTAAATAAATTCAGATGAGGAGCTTAACCCAGCTCTGAATTGAATAGGGAAAGGGAGCAGGTAGTAAATGGGGTTGTGGTTCACATCCATTTGCTCCTTTCCCATGACAAATTTGAGGCAAAGCCGGTCAAAGAGGATTTCAGTGGGGTTATTTCACTGTGGCTGTTATTAAAATAAGTGATGAACGTTGTAACAGACTTTCATTTTTCAGAGGACAGGCATATCTTCATCCTCTGAGAAAGTTAAGTGCCTCTGAGTCAGATATAGTCAGGGACAGGTATGGTAGGGGTGCTGCACACAACTTGTTAATTACATGTCTCATTAAGAAAAAAGTTCATTCTTTTGTTTCTTCCCAAGGGATTTCCCTTAGATTTCTCGGGACTTTTGGATGTTTTCCTTAGTGTAAGAGTGCTGGGGTTTGTTTTACCAAGTTTGTGTATTCTGCAAGGAGGTGAAAGGAAACCACATCCTGCCCAGATTTGTTGTTTCTTATCAGTCAGAAACACAAGCGGGGCTGTTACAAGGTGCTGTTCAGAATCTGCAGAGCTATTCAACACAGATTGCCTCGTGCAGGTCATGCAGCTCCCTCCTCTGCTTTCCACTCTCATTCAGCACAAGGCAATTGTGGAAACAATCTGTTTTATATGGCATGGAAATACAGACCATGGGGGTATCTTCAGAAACACTATGTCCACTTCCAAGGGAAAAAATCTGGGAGGAAAAAATACAAAATTTTGAAGACTCCTATCAAAGAAAGAAGGAAGGCATCCATGATGCATCTCAACTGAAGAAATCCATAAGGGAGAAGGGAAGCATGATGTTAAACTTCTGACACCCAAAATAATTCAGGAAAATATGTAAGTTCTGAAGGACTCATGGCCAAAGCAGCCAGGGTTTTGGTATAAACCTGTCCAGTTACTTGTCCTTGGGAGAGGAAGCCACTGGGAATCCCAGTGACCAGAGCCTGTGGTTTTGGGAAAGCTGTCATGATGATGACTGAGAGGCTGGGAACCATCCTGCTTTCCAGTCTGACCAGTTAGGGTGTCCTGTTCTCGGAAGAGAGCTAGAACTGGACCAGTAAGAGTTTTCTGTTCTCAGAACTGGTATTGGTGGTTGGTAATGACTGGGTAGTTTTGTTCCTGTCCATGGCTTTCCAAGACCAGGTATTTTGGACCCTCTGATAACTTTTATACAGGAAGCTGTGGATCAATTTGGACAATGAAGACTTGTGACAAGTATCTGTGTAGGTGTGACTGGTGTTTCATCTCCCACAAGCTTTTTCCATGCTCTACCCACCCAAACTACTTTGCTGTATTGAGGCTTTGCCAAGGTGAGCCACTCTACCCACAGCCAGATAAGAGCACTCAGGTGTAGGATCATTTGACCTCTCCCCTTCTGCAGGTTTTCAGCATCTAAGAAGTCATTGTCTACCTTTTGAGTCACTGTTTAAATCCAGCACCAGTTGAGCAATGTAGGACCAAGGAAGCGCAGTTGGTACAGCCCGACAATCCTGTTTGGATTGACAGGTAGGTGATGGATGAATGTCTCAGAAGTGCTGAAGTTTTTCCTTCAGCACACACTGCACATGTAGCATATGAATCAAATCACATAATTACAGAGGTCCTCAGGTCGTCATTGCTCTGGCCACTTGTCTGTGCCAGCTGTTAGGAAATTGGGTCATGCTACCTGATATTTCTTGTCTTCTATTTCAGCGTGGCTGGAAGATGTTGGTATCTGCAGGAAGGACAGCTAACTAGATGGTGGTTGCAGGAAAAGTCACAAGATTGGGGTGTGTGTGATCACTACACCTGAGCATTTTATCCCAAACCCTATAATACTGGAAGGAAGTTCATGACTTCAGATGCTCAGTCTTGTTCTGAAAGGTTATTGACCTTAAATTCCACCCTGAGCAGTTTTGGTCACAAAGGAATTTACTGTACATGTTGGGTTTTTCTCTATGGATTTGGAGTGACCATATATCTCCATGCCTCCGAGTCAGAGCTTTAGAATGAAGGCCTAAATTTAAAAGATTTTAAAGCCCCAACATTATTAAATAGTCAACTATGCCTGCAGGGATAGTAGTCTTAGCTCCACAAGTGCTTGTAGTGAGAGATAACTTCACTTACAGCTGGTGCATGTAGGAGCATGGATGGAAGGAAATTTTTTCTCTTCACTGAGAGGGTGAAAATGAGTGGAAATAGATTTGACCTGTGAGGGCATCTGCCTGAGGAGCTGAGGCATTTTCAGATGTACAGTGTTAGATGGAGACAACCCAGATTGCTGGTGGTATTGGAAAGTAAGAGTCACTGAGAGGTGACTTTCTTCCCCACCTGCTTCCAGACCTGAAAGCGGAGGATAACAGGAATATAAATGGAGCTATTTTAACTGCCAGACTTTTTTTCTGGTCTAGACCAGGAAGGGTAAAAATCTGTGCAGCACTTGCCATGGGTGATTGGCAATGCAAGGGTCTTATTCGACACTGTTGACAGTGGTAGTAGAAAGTAGTAGAAAATATCGTATAGTGCCTCATAATATAATAATATAATAATATAATATAATGCCATATAATATAATGCCATATAATATAATGCCATATAATATAATATAATGCCATATAATATAATACAATATAATATAATGTAATATAATAACCATACAAACCCTCTTTTGATTGGATTGGTTCATATTCTCTAACTCTGAAACAGTTTGAATAAGGAGTTTGAAGGCAAACTGATGCGTAAACCTGAAGATCTTTCTTTAGTTTAATTCCTTCCCCAGCCATGGTAGTGTCAGGTCTGCTGCTGGCTGAAGTTTATGTTTGGCTGTAAACATTTGAGCCAAATGCTTCCCCAATGTGCTGAATATGTTGTTGTTTGTTGATAGGCATGCATGTGTATTTGTGTGTGGTCTCAGCTCAGATCGGAGTCAAAAAGCCAACTTATTAGAAATCACAGCGAGCAAACCTCTTCTCTACAATAAAAACATTCATTGATTCAACATATCTCTACTTTAGTTAGTTTTGAAAAGCTCTCAACTATGTTTTAGTCTGAATTTTACCACACAGGCAGCAGCCCAGATCATCTTTTGGGGTTTTTGTGTTTATTAATCATTACCTTTACACACTTATTTTGCACATTGACAGTGAAATAACCCACATTTTTGCTTGAGAAAAACAACTTTTCTCTCAGTGAAGAGTGCTCCTGGAAGGACAGGATGATGGGGGTGGACCCAGATGTGGAGAAGGCATGGGGTGTCCTGTCTGTGCCATAGCAGGAGAGATGGACATGGGAGGTTGGTATGCACGTCCCATCCTTAATCCCAGTCTCCATTTGAAGGGAGACTAAGGAAAAAGCTTTCTCTGGGGACTGAGAATTAGACCGGTATTGGACATTTCCCCCTGGGACCACAGAGCATAGTTTCTATTTCAGGGTTCAGCCTCAGTGAATGTTTTAAAAGACCTTTCTTGGAAAGAGACCTTCTTCCTATTGGAAACAAATTTGCATGAACGGCAGCAGTTCCCAACAATTATCCTGCACTTGCTAATAGTGGTTTTCCCCTTCTTCTTGGCCACATGTCAGTTAAGGTGTGTCTGCTTCCTCACTACTGTATTTACAGTAAACTTCCAGGAGTTTTGGGTTGCACTTGAGGATTATGACATCAATATCTTCTACGAAGTTTTGTGCTGACAGTCACGCACCAGATTTGTTTCTCCTATGAAAAATGTTTGCAAATTGGGGAAAAAAGGGTGAAGCTTCATGTTTGCAGGGAGGACTGTTCTCATGGTGCCTGTAAAAGGAGATGAGCAGATGCCGCTTGAGACTTTCCCATTCCAGAGAGAAAGGGGTTTGGCACATTGATGACTTTTCAACTGAGCCAAGGCAAAAGACTTCATGTTGATTGACTCCCAAAAAACACCACTTCAGTTCCGTCAGCCCTGGGCACACAATTCTCCAAAGCACGGGAAATTTCCACAGAGTACCTAGGGTCTCAGCACAACGGCTTCTGCTGGCTGCTGCTGGTCCTTACAGTGACTGGCTTGGGGACAAACTCCGTAATGCCAGAGGTATCCAACTTGCTGACAAGCACCTTCCCCTCCTCCTTCAGACATGTTCTATCTTGGTGACCTCTCAAACACAAGAGCTTTTTGGGAAAGGATCACACACCAAATAACCTTTGTGATGTCATGTGGTGTTCACTTTTCAAGGAAATACATGGTGATTTCAACTTTGAGGGTCCTGTTGGAGGCTGATCTGAGGATCTGTGCCAAAACCAGCCTCTCCAGGTGGGTCTCCCCATGCATGATGTTAGTCTGCAGCTTTTTCAGCCAGGATCAGCCCTCTCAGAGACCTCTTGGTCTCCCAGACAAGGATGCTCTTTTAGAGTATGTCTATAGCGTGGACCATATGATAGCCTCAGTAAGCAGCAATGTCAATGCCTGTGCCTCTCCCAGAGTCCTGCCTTTGCTTGCTGTCCCACAATGGTGCTTTCTGCCCAGCAAAGCCTGACAGCCTTCGCTTGCCCCCCCGTCCCCACACAGAGCAGGCTCAGGGTGAATGAAAGCAGCTGTTTCCTCTCCGTGCGGGAGTAAGGAGGGTTTGCAAAACCCAGAAGGCCCCCGCAAACGCCCCTGCGAGTGTGTAGGCATGTAGAGTGCCTCGCATGGCAGAGCAGCAGTGGGCTGGCAGGGTAAGCATGATTCAGGCATCTTGCATCAGCCCCATGACCAGCTAAAAAAAGTCCTCTCTGCCTGGAGGTCAAAGAAATGTAGGGGTTCCCCTTTTCTCTAGTCACCGCTCACATGCACATCCAGTGTGTCCAGGAACTGTTCATATTTCCCCGAAATAATAAAAACGCTGCCTTTAACTCCTGCTTGATGAAAGCAGAGGTGATGGATGTAGATTCAGCTCTACTAAAATTGGGCTGAACTCTGTATTAGCCAGCTGATCTCAGGAAGTCTTCACCTGCCTGTTGGTCACTGCCCCGCAGTCCCAGATACTGAAAATGGTCAGGTTTTTGTTATTACTTCCTATAATCTGCTGAATGTAGAGAATAAGATACACTGTATAATGGCAAACTACAGTATATAACACATGGAGAGGGTTGGGGTCTTTAAATCCTGTTAATTATTCAGCGATTTCCATTCAGAGTGCTGGCTGGCTCTTTTCTATTCTGATTCACAGTGGAGTACATTATAAAGCTGATCCTAACTTGCATCAAGAAACAGTGAAGATTTGCAAGGTAAACCCAGCCTACTGTGATTCTTCCTACAGAAAGTATTAGGAAAACTGAAGTGACACAGCCTTGGTCAAAGGAATGTGTTTGATTGTGGAACCGCAGCAAACAGACAGGTACAGAAATGGCTGCAGAGGTCCAAACAGCTCACACTGCTCTGTGCTGCCTGCTCTGGGTGAGGACAGAGATAGGAGAAGTGGCTTATTGCACTTTTACTTATGTGCAGAACTTGCTGTGCAAGTTCAGCATCTGATGATATGAATGACTTGATTAAAATAAAAGATATTAGGGAAGGACAGCCTTTAATGCCTCGTGTCTCCTCTCTAGGAACAAACTTATCCACTAACTCTGCTGAGTAATACGAAGCATCTGTTGAAAGCTTTGGGTTTTATGAAACACTCCTGGGTATCTTATCAAAACCTCTGAAAAGCTAAAGAAGTGCAAGTGCAGCTTTCAGAACAGCCTGTTCATCAACAAGACAATGCTTCTAGCATCTTATTGGGAAGGATCTGAGAGGAAGGGTATGATGCAAACCAGCATAACTAAATAGCTTGTTCTCTTGAGTAACCTGAGCATGATAACAACCCCTTGTGGGCTTGATACGACTGCTCATGAGCCTCGGTGGGGCTGGACTCAAGTTTCATCAGGTTCTGCTGATCTGGTCTGTCTGTTTCAAGCCTATGGTCTTGGTCAAGGGAGGTTTTCATAGCAAAGAGAAGGGATGCAGGAATTTCTGGGCCTCAGTAGTAGTTTGGGATGTAGCATGAGCACCCCCTTTCAAAATGTGTTTGCAGTGGATGATGGGGCTTAGTGATCATAGAATAGAATCATAGAATCATAGAATCATAGAATCATTATGGTTGGAAGGGACCTCCAGGGTCA
>VZRW01011919.1:61421-73789 GCA_013398125.1 Aegotheles bennettii | reverse complement strand
CCAGACCTCTCCCCAGCTTCGTTGCCCTTCTCTGGACTTGCTCCAGCACCTCAATGTCCTTCCCATCCTGTGGTGCCCAGAACTGGACGCAGCACTCAATGAGGCTCCTCTTGTAAGAGCTGTGCATCATCTTGTCAAAGCTTGCTTGTTGGTGCTGTTTTCCTCTTTTCCCCCAAAACCACAGCACACCTGACCAGCCCCGTGCTAACTGCCATGTTCCCATCTGCACTTTTAAGCAGTGTGTGAGGTGCATGGGGTAGCAATATGCAGCTCTGTGTGGCACCATGGCAAACTTTCCCCTCTGTTCTTGCATCCAAGCTATGCCTTAGTGCCCCTGAATTTCCTCTGAGCGTGGTGAGGGAGGGCTGACCACCACTTGATACGACTGAAGGAAAAACACAGCTGAGATGAACACTTCTCCTCCCTGCCAGTGTTGAAGGCCAGGTTGGATGGGGCTTGGAGCAACCTGGTCTAGTGGGAGGTGTCCCTGGCCATGGCAGGGGATGGGACTGGATGAGCTTTAAGGTCCCTTCCAACCCAAACCAGTCTGGGATTCGATGTTTCTATGAAGCAGAGAGCACTGCTGCTTTCCCACCACCAGTCGGAGCCAACCTGATGTCTGAGACATCCACAAATGTCACTCTTTGGGATCGATTTCTGCAGGTTTTTGCTTGTGTTGGCCCAAAATACCTCTGCTGCTGGCTGCTGAGGTGGATCACATGAACACACACGCACTTTGTACATGGGCATTGGCTACAGGAACCCAGAGACTGCAGTTCCACCCCTCTGGCTGTCACAGTGCCCCTGCCAGGGACGTACCCACCCGTGCCAGAGTGCAGCGTGGTATGCAACACATATTGATTTCTCACTCATTGAACCAAAATATTTGTCTCTTCATGGATTGAACCATGGCAAAACCAATGTCTATAGCCAAATCCTGAGGGCTAAGGGAGAAGAATGGGAATGCATAAACTCCAGCAGCACACGTGTGAGCCAGAAGCTGCAGCTCTCCCCTGTTTTGGTGATCAGTCTGTGTAGGACATGTCAGGATTGTCCCTGCTCACTTCTAGCAGGGACAATGAGGTCGTGATTTACAATGAAATAATGAGCGTCAGAGCGAGGAGGAATTCAATAACTTGGCAAAAATACCCACAGACTGTAATGATAATGTTGAATATTGAGCATTTCTGCATGGGGTTAGGGCTGAGTGCTAACCCTGAGGTGGGGGAAGGATCTTGTACAGGTTTCAGCACAGAGTTGCTCACATGTGGTGTTGCCATTGTCAAGGTAGATGAACCTGGTAGTACGCCAGGTTGGATGGGGCGTGGAGCAACCCGGTCTGGTGGGAGGAGTCCCTGCCCATGGCAGGGGGTTGGGATTGGATGAGCTTTAAGGTCCCTTCCCACCCAAACCAGTCTGGGATGCTGTGATTCTATGACACTTTACAATGGTCAACATGGGGCTGCTCTTTCTGTTCTCAGAGACCAGAGGAGTTATTTGGGTTGCAATTTCAGTATTTCTTTTTCTCCATGATCTTTAAAGGCTTCCCCAGATCCCACTCCTGTACAAAGCTCGTTATAATGATGGAAACACGTGTCACTGTTTGGATCAGGGCTGTCACTTGCTGTAGAATAGGATCTGACCTTTATACAGCTATTTGTTTTTCTCAATTGTAATGAGAATGGATGTACAATTAACACCACACTAATAACTGCATGACCAAGAGTAATGCACTTAGTATTGCAGCATAGGTTAACACATCTAAACAGTGACTACATTTTGTCATGGGAAAAATACAGTAAATCCAAGAATACTGGTGTTTCACTCCTGAAGATGAAAGAATTTATGGTGCGTAATTTTTTGTTACGTCATGGGTTGTGTAACTGTGAGGAAACTGTTTATGTGGTCAGCTTGATGATCCTACTAGATCTCATGGATCATGTCTCCCGCAGTGGAGTGTCTTTGCATAAGTGCAGGAAGTCTTAAGAATTGTGTCAAAGATCAGTGCCATACTATGTTTGTTGATGGGTTCTGCAGAAAGTACCATGTCTATGACATGGGGTCACAGGATAACTCAGGCTGGAGGGCACCTCAGGAGGTCCCTGTCCAACCTCCTGCTCAAAGCAGGTCAGCTCTGGGGTCAGACCAGTTTGCTCAGGGCTTCACCCAGCTGGGTCTTGAAAACCTCCAACGATGAAGATGGCACAGCCTCCCTGGGCAATGTGGGGCATGTTCTGCCTCCTTCCTGACTGGAATGAGCAGTGAGGGTCAGTCACCCGGTCCAAATCACCATTGTACCATCTGCTTCTTAAATCAATTCCTTTGCTGCTAATCCGTGCTCAGACTGGGGATATGACACGTTTTGGCCCCAAATCCATTGTTGTTACTCTGCTGGTCTCTTAAATAGATTAAGTAGATTCTTAGGAGACTAAAATTCTGTACTGAAATGTCCTGTGATGTGTTTTGCACAGTAACACACAGAACCCCCCCAGGGCCATCCCAGAGCCAGGTCCCAGGGAGCACTCCGGTGGTTGGCAGGAGAGGTGGGAAGCGTGTCAGGATCTGCTCTGTGGATGTGGGCTTTCCTCTCTGTGCCAGGCAATAGGACCTCCAGGCTGAACATCTCCTGCTGAGACAATACTCTCTTTTTTTTGTGAGCTTCTTTGCAAGATCACGTTCTCTGTACAGATCTAATGCTAATGACAGGATGAGAGGAAATGGCCTCAAATTCCATCAGGGGAAGTTGGAGATTAGGAAGAAGTTCTTTCCTGAGAGGGTGGTTGGGCACTGGAATGGGCTGCCCAGGGAGGTGGTGGAGTCACCGTCCCTGGGGGTGTTCGAAAAACGGGTTGATGAGGCACTTGAGGCCATGGTCTGATGGTCTGATGGTTAGGAATCTGATGGGATAAAGGTTGGACTTGGTGACCCTGGAGGTCCCTTCCAACCATAATGATTCTGTGATTCTATGGTTCTATGATCTAGTTTATTTTAAAGAGGCTGCAAATTCAGAGGCTGTAACTGCATTACATTATTCCTGTTGTCTTTTCTGAAGTGTTCGAGGAAAATCACCTGAATTAAATCTTCCTCCCCACCCTGCCCTAGGCAGGATGTAAAAGAAAAAAGATTCCGTAAGACCATGGAGATGATAAAAGTATTTTTATTTACTCTTTTTTATGGTCAGTATTATTGTGGTCAGTAACTGTTCAAGGAATAAGCTGAAATCCACCTGTTTTCAATGCCATTTTTAGAATTATTAGGTATGAAAAACATTGGCTATGCACAGTATAAACAAAATCGAGGTGATTTACACCAGCTACTGTAACAGGAAGTGTTGCAGAGTGAAATGTATTGCAACATACTGCTCGAGGCAACAAAATTAAAGTAAAAATCATTCTTCTGATTGCAACTCTTTTTAATGCTGGCATATTGCTTAAGCAAATTGTGAAAGAGTTGGTGAAGTCTCTGGTCTGCTTGAATCCTTTTTTAAAATCAACTAAGCCCCTTGAAGTATGCATTTAAAATTGCACAGCCAAGAATAGAACTGTGTTTTCATTAATGAGTTGGTCTATTTGAATTGGAGTAAGACTTAAGAAAGCACTGCTGGGGTGCTTTGCTAACGTGGTGTTTTGGAGTTGTTGAGGAACAGAGATGTTGCCATTGGGAATGTGTTTGTCAGCATGGCTGTAAGATGTATGGATTTCTTAAAAGTTGGGAAAAGTTTCAGGTCAATCTGAAAAGCATTTTTCATGTTTAAGTCACCATGACTGAGTTTGATTGAAACACTTTGGACCTGAAATCTTTAATTTAAATCTTAGAACTGTCCTGTCAAATAAAAAGGACTGACTCTCACAGTGGCACACACCACAATGAAATCCAGCATGTGTTGAGTTTGGACACCAGGAACAATTTCTTCCCTGTGAGGGTGATTGGGTGTGAGAATGGGCTGCCCAGGGAGGTGGTGGAGTCACCATCCCTGGAGGTGTTCAAGAGGTGTCTGGATGTGGCGCTGGGTGCTGTGGGTGAGTGGGGATGGAAGTGGGGGTTGGACTGGATGAGCTTGGAGGTCTCTTCCAACCTCGATGTTTCTATGATTTTATGATTCTATGAGTGCTGAATGCAGGGAAAAGTGGTTAATGTTCCTGAAGTAGTTTGACTGAAGCCATTTGATACAGATTCTGGAATTAGACTGCAACAACTTCAACATCAGTCAGTTTTAATTCACCTCTGAATTGCAATCTGAGCCTACATTGATGTCGTGAGGTTATTCACAGGTAGATCCTTGATCTATCCAAATCAGTTGACCTGCTCTGAAGCAGAAATTAGCTGGGGCTCAGGGATTCATAGTTCTGATCCCTCTTGCTGCCTCCTGTTGCCACTTGAGGACAGGTTTTCCCAGGATCTGCCTGGGCAGGTTCAGTCTTCATGGCCTTGAGTGAAATGTTTCCCCCATTCAAGGGGCAGTCTGCCCATGCTGGGGCCAGCTCTGATGTGCTGCTGCCATATGGACCAGACCATGGTGACAGCAGCTGTGAGAGAAAGGTGAGAGAAGTGGGAGGTTCCTCCATGTCTGCCAGGGAGCTTGACTTCAGCTCAGCCTCACCCTTGGTCCTATGAGGACCACTCTGACTAGCATCACAGGCTTGTCCCAGCCTTCCCCATCTCCTGTGGGCTAGTTTGGTCATCTCCAGGCTGTGCGTGACCCTGGTCACTAGAGCTGCTCTGCTCAACCTGCTCAGATGTGGTGGGACAGCACCCAGGTCAGTGAGGATGGTCTGCTGCCCTTGCTGCCACCCTGGAATAGATTTTTTTGCTTGTCCAGACTCCCCGTGGCTGCCCCTAAATTTAGCAGAATTTTATATTTCAGATTATTTTGCATACATGAGGTAGTGAGACTTACTCTTGGGCTGTAAACTTTTTCAAGTAAACTCAAGTAAGGAAGATGTCTTAGCTGGTACCATTTATTCTCCACCCAAAATAATGGATTTCATTCCCAGCTGCAACTCAGTCAGAATGGAACACAGACACAGAAGTGCCATAAGGAACAAATAGCTCTCCAGCTGGCATGTTGTTAATGCCACTTCAGTGACACTTAAAGCTCCTTCAAAGGCCCTCCAACAAACTGCTTTTCTGCAAAGATTTCTGCTAGAATGACGGAAATACCAGAAATGACTTAAATTTTTGTGTCTAATTGTAGCGTACGTAAGCGAACAAAAATTCTCCTGAATACAGGGGGTCTTCTGCTGGCACAGGAGCTGGAGAGGCAGCTCCATGGAAGTGAAATACTCTTTGCAGTGTATTAACCTCTTTCTTCAGTTTTGCACCGCCAGAGCTTTGGCCAAGGCCATTGGTTCAATGGCTGCTGCACACTGCCAAATGATTTGCATGTTTTCTTTTCCTGCTTTTATTCCACTTAATTCCTTGGTGCCAGCTCTTACGGGCAGAACGGCCAACCTTTCCACTTCATTTCAAAATCAAAGTTTCCCTGGTAAAACTAATTAACTCACTGATTAGACCCTAGCAAAATACTACCTTTTCCTAACTCCCAAAACCTAGCGATTTTTCTCTTCTATCTGAACGTATTCTCATTTTTATTATTTTTTTAAAATTAATCAATTCCAAGTAAGAGTGTGTTTTGCTTCTGCAGTTGGGACTTTACAAAACCACAACTATTTCCTTATGAAGTGTGTGTAACTAATACTGGTTGAAACCCGAAGTAATATTTACTTTCAGAGAGTTAAGTAGTCTCTTCATGAAAATGAAGTGTAGGATTTCTTCTTTGGTATTCACAGTAGTTTTTTCTACCACAGTAGAAGCCTTCACAGTTCAAGCACTGGAAAATCCTGCAGGTAAAATCCATCACTTTCACCTGTTTTGGTCAAAAATAATGCAGAATGCTCAGTAATTCATATAACCACTCCAGGTGTAAGGGGCTCGGGGGGTCTCTCTTGCTCACACCAAGGCTCAACACTAAATTCAAAGGAGGTTACGCAGTTATCTGCTTGGGTATTGTAAACCTTCAATGGAGGAGGTGGCATAGCCACCTTGGGCAACTTGTTCTCATACTTGAATTTTCACATGGTCAAAAACTTTCTCCTTAAGTCCAGCCTGAACGTCTCTTTTATCTATTTATGCTGGTTGTCCTTCCTCCTGCCATGTGCCACTGTGAAGGGTTTGGCTCCATCTTCTCATCCACAAACTGAGTGAGCTGAGTGCTCTGTCTCCTCTTTCAGGTCCCAGGACAGACTCCTGTGGTACCCCACTATAGGAGCCTTTCAGACAGAAGGACATTCACAGATGTAAGCTTAGCACCACAGGAGGCAACCAGGCTGGTCAGACATACCTCACCCTTGGTCAAGCCATGCTGTTCCCAGGCACATTGTTCTCCCTGACACATTCAGAAACGTGCTCCGAGAGGCTTCCTCCATGGCTTTCCAGGGACTGGAGAGAGGATGACCGACGTTTACTTTCCCCATCCCCCCTTCCCTTTTTGCAGATGAATATAACATACTGGGAGCAACATTTGCCTTTTCTGCCCTCTGGGCCTTTCCCTGATCTACATGATCTTCCAAAGAAAGGACCTCAGTCAGCACTCACAGCAGCAGTGGATGCCACCCATCAGGTCCCATGAACGTGTATGGGCTAAGATTTCTCAAGAGACCCTGATGTGATTCTTTTCCACCACTGGTAGATCCTCTCCTCCTTGATCCCTGGAAGACCTTCCTGGCAAGACAAAGGAGACGTTGAGTGCCTCATCCCCAAATGTCACTAACTCATCTACCACATAAGGCAGCAGGCCCACATTTTCCTTGTTCAGACTTTTAGTGCTCACCTAGGTGTAGAAGATCTTCTCACTGCCCTTGACATCCTTTGCAAGTCTCAGCTGAAGGTGAGCTGTGGCCTTCCTGATGCCACCCCTGCAGGCCTGGGCTGTGTTTCCACACCCCCCCCTCACAGCCTGTCCCTGATCCCAGCTCTGTATGCTGCTTTCTTGGCTTGGAGCTCAGTCTAGACAAGGTGCCATGGATTACCCAAACCACACTTCCTATTTTTGTGAGCATTTGCTTTCAGTTTTGAAGAGAGGGAAACCGTAAAGGCAGAGATTTTCTCCTGTGTTTAGATCTAAGAGCACATTTGGGCTCCTGAATTTCTCTTTTCTCATTGCCCTGGGGAAGAACACAGCATCTTCAGCTTCTTACCTGACTATTAACCCTGTCAAATATGCAAGATGGTATTCGGATGGGTGTTCACTTGTAAGTAGTGCTACTGAATCATGAGTCGCCAGGAGAGAGTATTTATAGCTGCCATTAATGTTTATAGAACTGAAGAAACATAGGAAACTTTGCTTACACATGAAAAAAAGTTTTAAAAGGTGTTTATTCTAGCAGGCAGAGTTTAACTCTGATATGATTACATGATGCTGTTGATATT
This sequence comes from Aegotheles bennettii, assembly GCA_013398125.1. Taxonomy (NCBI): domain Eukaryota; kingdom Metazoa; phylum Chordata; class Aves; order Caprimulgiformes; family Aegothelidae; genus Aegotheles; species Aegotheles bennettii. The sequence goes on along the minus strand of VZRW01011919.1, from coordinate 66,361 downwards.
CTGCAGGCCTGAGCAGATCCCTGGATGCTTTTTCTAGGGCCATGGTGACCTTTACATGCCGTGTTTAATGGCAAATTAGAGAAAAAGTGACATTATTTGCATACAGTCTGGTATAATGTATTAATCCATGTTTACATACATAATCTGTGAGTCATTAGATATGTGCCAAAAATGTGAGGAGGACAGAAGATAATAGTTCAGGGCTTTGCAAAGTTCCTTTTCAAAGTAAACAGTCCTGTGCTGCTACTTGGGGAGTGAATATTTTTATTTCCATTGTATTGAAAGAAGGTATAGTCAAGAAGGATGTGCTCAAGCATTGAGCAGATTAAAGGATTAAAGGATTTTCTGGGCTCTGTTACCTTCCATCTCTTGGGGGACTGAGTTCCTATAAACATTTTGTTTCAGTTCCTGGAGTTTTTGAATATATGGTGCTCAGACAGATAATTCACATGTTTTTGCATATTCCTAGGCTCTTATTTCCTTTAGCTTCTCAGATATAAAGAATTGAATTAATTTCCATGTGCACAGATAACCACATAAATACTGAAAATGGGACATTTTTGTTCACCCCTTGCTGTCTGTTAGGACAGGGGGCTGTTAGAAGACAGCTCAGTTTCTTTGAAAACTCAAAATCTATTCCAACCAAGAGACCTGTGAGACACAGGTAGTGTGCAATGTTAAATTGTGTGTAAAAATAGACAGTGTCTTGATCAATCCTGCTTTGTCCTTGCAAGTCGTAGGAGGACACATGAATGTGAATAGGAATTTAAATGAGGTAATTTTTTGGTAGCAAGTCTTGTTATGAGAGAGTGTAGAGTTGCAGCATTACTGCATGACCATAGCAACAAGATGATCCCAGCCACTATTATTTCTTGTGTCATTCCCGATGCTGGTATTTCTGAAAGCACTTTTAACTGGATTCCTACTCCACAGGAAATCTTGAAAGACTATTTTCCTTTGAATTGCAACAAAATCAAGTCGAATGCAACTTGAAAATGTTGAAATTCTCGGTGGATTGGAAACACTTTGACGTGCTGTATGTGGCACTCTCCTCTCTCGGCCACACAAAGAGACTGAGTCAATAGTGTGGTTCTGTGACAACGACAGAAAAACAATAGTAAGTGAGGGGAACGATCTTATTTGGCTGTTGGTGTGCGTGTGTGATAGGGTGTTGGTAATTTTTTCCATCCCAGGAAGCAGCAATTTCATTTCAAAGGCTTTCTCCATTTCATGACCTCGATGGAGGTGACTCAGATGAGAATATTTCTGAAATTTCCCCTGGCAGGTTATTGCACAGTTTTATAGCCCATCACCATAAACAATACTTCTGTGAACACACTAAGCCCTTAAAAACATGCATTTGTTAAAGTTTTACGTGAGGTAATGTTGTGAGCTAATGTGAGCTGTGTAATAACTCGGTGGCACAAAAGGGGATTCCCATGGGGGACGGTGCTGAGGGCTGCTCCCATCCAGGGAGGGGCTGTTTGCCAACCAGTGTCCTTGCAAAATGAACCCCCTGCCCCGCGCACGCGCAGTGGCGGTATTAGCTCTTCTCTGCCTTGAGAATGGCTTTTAGGAGATCAGAATAGCTGACGTTCCAGACACTTCAATTTGTTGGTTCTTTATCTATGCCACCAATTCTTATTAGCAGGATTTTTCTTTAGTTCACATTCCAGGGTTGATGTTCAGCTGTCGCTTGTGTGGCTGGTTTTGCTGGCACATTGAGATATATGCTATGAGAGAGCCATAGTCTAAGGGTGACCATATTGACTTGTATCTATTTATGGTTACTAATCAATTAATGACCCTTCTGCCATTAATCTAACTATTAAATCTATTTATATTTTAGGCGTTACCAGTATACTGTAGGAAAATGTTTTATAAGCTGTGTGGGAAAAGCCATCCTTTTGTTTTAAAATTGCATCAATTATTTGAATAGGTGTCAAGCTGGGTAGTGAGAAACAGTGACTACTCCAGAGTCAGTCAGCTTCCAAACGCCATCCGGTCATACCTGCGTCATGGATCCAGCCCTGGGCAACCTGGTCTGACTCCAGAGCTGACCTGCTTTGAGATGGAGGTTGGACCAGATGCCTCCTGAGATCCCTTCCAGCTTCAGATTTCCTATGAGCCTGCTTCTCCCACCAGTATGGTCTCTTCCAAATTGCTTTATCATATCATATCATATCATATCTCTCCTGTAGCATCTGTTCTGTATTTTTTTTTCGTCCTTGTCTTTCTGCCTTTTCTTTTCTATTTTTCATTCCTTTTTATGATGGGAGGGGAACTGGTAAAAAATTCCGAGGGTCTCAGTTGCCTGTATGACTTTTTCCATGGCACGTGTCTTCCACATAGATCTCTTGTCTGCTCCTGCAGGTGGGCTAGCAGCCAGGGTTGAGATTGGGTCTCTTCAGTCGATATCCTGAGTTTTGCTGTTGTATTTGTGTCAGGAGGCCAAGGCAAAGCTGTGCTTATGAAAAGAAATTCAGTTGCCAAAACTTTGCTCTGAAGGATTGTCCTGTCTTAATGGCACTTGTTGACATGGATAGTGCTCACGTAGACAACTCACCTGGAGAACTGCGCAGGCACAGACTGTATGATGGTGCCTGGAAGTAACTTACTTCTCCTGCATTTGAACTGATGACCTAGCAAAGGAATGTTTTTTCACTCTATCATCAGTTTCCAGAGTTACCCAGTCCTTGGTATTTGGCCTAGGGACTGAAGCTTAGGAAGAAGCAGTCGCAGATTATTTCATTTTAGCATGTGGATGACAGCACAGATGCTGCATAAATACCAATGAAATAGGGTTTCCCATCAGGAATGAGAGTAGGAATATTTGAATAGGTTCTGCTAGTCTTGCTTACGCACACCTAGCCTGTCTGCTGGACAGACCTGATGTCCGTTTCTGGTAAAAGAAAGAGATTCAGGACTAATGATTCACAGAGGACAGATGAATCAGTTGTGAAAGCTGAAGTTTCTTTTGATTCAGACTGTTAATGTATGCAATGCAGAGAAATTAAACGGGTCAGGAAGAGTGGATTACATTTACATATATAATGTAATTACATTGCATACGTAATCCACTACGCTGCAGCCTTCAAAAGCATTTCAGGTGTCATCATTAGAAGTCCTTTGGTGCTTGTTTGAATTTTAGTTCAGTTTATAATGTGTGTGTACTCTATGACATATTCTGTAATACGGTATTTCCCATTTAGGAAAGACAGTGCTTCAAATGGGGATGATAACGGGCGAAAGTATGACTGACAAATTACATGAAGCCAGGCAGCTACAGCCAGGTCAGGTTCCTAGAGGCTTTCTTTTTATTGGCCTTGAGGAAAAACACTGGTTTGTGCCCACAGCCTCAGCCAGGTCTGGGTGCTGCTGCGCCAGCACCGTGTCTCAATGAGCAGAGAAGCAAATGGAAAAGCAATCTGTCTGCAGAGCTGCATTTTTCTGGAAGTTATACATTTTTTGCCAACAAATCACCGGACGATGTCAGAGTCTAGGAATTAAAAAAAGAAAGCATTGCTGCTGTAGCAAAATGCTGGAAGCAGTGTGGTGCTACGCAGCTCCTCGGGAGAGAGACAAAGGCTGACGTGGTTGAGAGAAGCTCTCCAAGCATTGTAACACAACCTCCACTTCACAGCGTTCTGGCTGCAAACCAGAGGGATTTCAATTTGCTGGAGTTCTCACAGCTCTGCTGGCCTTTGATGATGCGATTACACTCTTCTCATTATAAAATGCTTTACTCTGGGTAGTTTCATCCTTCTGGAGTGACAGCATTAACGCCTGAGAGAACAGAAACAGTTCTGCCTTTACAGTTTTTACCTTTTTTGGTTATTCTATACATTCAAATCCCTCTAAAAGTCAGAAGAGTTGCTATTTCACATTATGTAAGGAGGAATCATGGAAGTTTCATCTTATTCTGTCACTTCCAAGTGACCCAGTTCTTATTTCTCCCTCCTATACTTTAGTGAAAGTCAGAGATAATTTAGACAGCCATAGGAAGATTTATAATGCCAGATAATTTAGGAGATTTTCCAAAAATCTAAGGGCTGTAGACATCTAGATGCTCTGAATCATCCTTTGTAGGTGCACAGCTCTGTCCACTGACTACATTGGGGAGAAAAGCTTCTTTTTTGGGTCTGCTGAGTCACAGCTCAGTCGTATTCCCAAAGCAGCAGGAGGAGGAGGATCAGATGGGAGGGGGACCATGGGTTCACCTCCTTCCTCAGGGCGGAAAAATTTCTGGGCTTTGTCCAAAGGATCCCTGCTGGCCCTGACATCATGTGAGAACTCAGCGGCCAGAAGAGCAAAGCAGCCCCAAACAGGGCTTGTAACACAAAACTTTCCTCTTACAGGACGTGGTGTCTGACCATCTGTAGGAGTGCTCACAGCTGACTGGTGTAGCTCAAGGATGGACTTGCTGCTTCAGACTGATGGTCCTTCCAGCCCTTGCCCAGCTCCTGCGTTGGTGCCTGGGGAAGAAGAGTGTCACATAAAAGGGGGAAGGTAAAAGCCTCTGCAAGGTGGCTGGGGGAAGCCCTCCCATTGAGTCACAAGGTTCAGATCAGATCCCCTTGCTTTCTAAACTCCTTCTCAGAGAGGAACCTGGGTGAGGCTGGATCCAGTCCTAGTCCCAGACTTGGTCAAGGGTTTATAGCTAAAGGGTTACGTGTGTGTGTACAGCCATCCATCAGAGTCAGTGTCTGCCTGTCTCAGAGTCTCACAAAGGACTTGCACTGAAACAGATTCAGAGACAACTTTGTCTGTCTGAGTCCCACCCAGGGCTTGCACTGAAACAGATGCACAAAGTTGGAAAAACAGAGTTTATTAAGGCGAGAGATGTAACAAGTTCAGAATTGCAGTTGGTAAATGCACTGACTGCACAAGTGCTACTAAGTGAAGTTACTATTGCTAACAATGATAGCAATAATACAACC
>VZRW01011919.1:38300-61358 GCA_013398125.1 Aegotheles bennettii | reverse complement strand
GTGGAGGAAGAGAACACAGCCCATTGACTGGTCTGTCTGTCTTTTGGTTTGTCTCTCCCCTCAGTGATCTTTTTCTTGGCTTTTTATCCCCAAAGCTATGAGGTTCCCACCCTCAGGTGACATGTGGTATGATTTGGGTGGAGAGATGAGTGCTATGGTCACACATCTACAGCATGTTCACTACAATCTTCATTAGCACAGATGGGGGTGTCCACTTTAATCTGCATCTGGCAGGTAATGAGGGAAAGGTCACCATGGGACAACACAGTGCCCTGATAAAGCAAAGCACTACCCAAGTTTTATCTTGCAGACCAGAGCAAGGCTCCCTGCCTCTGCAAAACCCCTGTTCAGGATGCACCCTGGGACAAACAAGTGGGCTTGTCACACTCACTGAGTTGGATGAGACTTAGCAAGGTTATTCTTAAGAGTTCTTTCTGTATGGAGCTGTCTGGGTTTTTCCTCAAATTCCACAAACAGCACAAGCCATATCCCCCCAGCCTGAGGTGGTTTCCCACCTGTAAACCATAATTCATTCTTCTGTGTACCCATGCAGCCCCCCATGTAACACTTCCAGCTTGTTCCAGAGCCCAGAAGGTCACAAACACCTCCTACCAACCTTGCCACAAACCCCTTTCTGACCCTCAGTGCCCCTTTATGCCCTGATCTTGGAGCACAGTGATTCCAAAGGTGGGTTTTCTCACAGTACTCTCCTAGCACGCCTCACTCAGCTGCTTTGCTGGTGAGCTGCAAAGAGAAGAGCTCCTGCTGATGGAGCTGGGGAGCTCCGGGCCCCAGTGGGATCAAGGGCTTTTCCAGATGTTCCCTGCAGCAAGAAAATCTGTTGTACTCATAGGAAAGTGACTGCAATGCTCAGGGCCCCTCATGTGGTTTTTATCTGGAAGACATTTGGTTAATCTGTGACAGAAATGCATCTGTTAAAAAGTTATGTTGGCCTTTGCCTTTAATTCCTTTGGCAAACTCAGTCGTGAGCTTGGAGCTGAGCATTCAAACACGAGACTGCTCTGTGGGCTCTTACAGGCACCTCCAGGATTCAAACACCATTTAGAACACATAATTTGGGGTGTTTTTCCCCACTGTTGGGAGGGGCATTTCTGAACTGTTTCCTCATGGCCTTCACAATCCAACATTCCTGGCCAGAGCTGAGCTGTCACCTGCTTGGGAGAAACCTCTTGGTAGAGAAATCAAAATGTGATCGGGCTCTTCAGTATAAGGGAAAGAAAATGGAAATGAGGAGCAGGGGAAGGAGCTGGACAGCAGAGGTGGTGGAGGTTGGGCAGGGAGCATGGCCCCGTGGTGACCCTGCAGATGTGCTGGGTGAACACGCTGGCCCCCAGGGGCTCCCCTCAGAGGTGTCCAGAGGAGGTTCAAGTCATCTCTGCCCCCAGGCTCCCAGCCCCAGCTGAGCATGATGCCAGGCCCCTGGCACAGCTGGACACCACGTGTTGGCTGCTGAGGGCTGCTCATGCTCAGTGCCTGCTTGCTCAGCCTCACCATGTGTCTTCTCTGCTGCTACCCTTCCCACCCCTTCCTCTTGACATCCTTCCTTTGCTCTCAACGTCCCCTTTTTTCTCCTCTTCCTGTGCTGCCTCTTTACTTCATCGCTGCCTTTCTCCTCCTCCTCTCATCACCTCCCTTTGCTCTGTCTTTGACTGCTTCCTCATGATGGATTTTTTCCCTGCACAAGGAAGGTCACCCACCACCCTGCTGATGCTTTGCTCCTCTGCTGTGTTGTGTCTTTCTGAAAGGGAAGCCCTTCACATGAGGGTCTGTGTTGTTTCTTTTGGTTCTAGGCCACAAAGCTGCTCACAGTGGAGGCCTCTGGGCACCACGACAATATAAATAGCAACAATTAATGGAGCACTGCACGTACGGAAGAGGGGGGAGAGCTGATGAAATGGGGCTGACATTTGGGAACCTATATGGTCATTAATGAGAGGCTGCTGAGATGTTTCTCCTGCAATTGCGGAAGCATTTACTGCTTCAGACTGCTGTTAAGTCCCAGGAGTTACCCATTAGCACCCAAGCGAGGCAGAGAGCTGTGAATATTTAAATATAGAAGAAATCTATGCACACACAAGTTTAATGAGCAGTAGCCACAGATGAAAGTAAACACGTTAGGCCAGGTCCTTGTAAGTTCTGCCCAATTGCCGTTGGTCAAAGTAAACATCAGCCAAGGCCTTACAGACTCTGAATTTCTTTTCCAACCAGCAATGTCTATCAACATATATCTGTTCACAGTATGTGACGAATGATTTCACCCTGCAATACCCTTTCTCATATCTTTCTTCCAAAATGCCCCCACCTGAAGAGAGGTATTTCAGGGTTTCCTCCAGCGCGCTGCAGTGACACACATTGATGCACCAGCAAGTGTGCTCGTGATGTTCTTCAAAAGACACTGAGCCAAGCAGTGAGAGCTGCCCATGAAGACACGTGTCTGTTCTACACAGCCTTTACAGGGAGCTTCTTCAGGTCTTTGTGCCTACAGAGAACTCTGCTAGAGGAGAGGGGGGTGAGGAGATGTGGGGGAATGGCAGGAAGGAGCAGGAAGTTCTTCCACCCACAGCCAGTAGCTGCCTCCCTTCTCCAGGCTCCTGGGGTAGCAGTCAAAACCCAGTGTATCAATGTATCTGAAGTTAGGTGTCAGCACACTGTCTTGCTGCAATGACCCCTATCGAAAAAAGGGTCTCTTATTTCTGGTTCTCGCCATCTTCCTTGGCGCCCGTGTGCCCATTGCCTGACATAGAATCATAGAATCATAGAATCATAGAATCATAGAATCATTATGGTTGGAAGGGACCTCCAGGGTCATCAAGTCCAACCTTTATCCCATCATATTCCTAACCATTAGACCATCAGACCATGGCCTCAAGTGCCTCATCAACTCGTTTTTTGAACACCCCCAGGGACGGTGACTCCACCCCCTCCCTGGGCAGCCCATTCCAGTGCCCAACCACCCTCTCAGTAAAGAACTTCTTCCTAATCTCCAACCTAAACTTCCCCTGATGGAACTTGAGGCCATTTCCTCTCGTCCTGTCATCAGCAACTGGGGAGAAGAGACCAACACCAGCCTCACTGCAACCTCCCTACCTAACGGTCGCTGTAGAGGGCAATAAGGTCGCTTCAGTTGGTGTTCTGTGTGGATGTCTTTTGAGGGGTGTACACAAGGTGTCAGGGATTTCCTTACACTTTGGGTGTGCTGGGGTGACCCTCTCACACGTGTTGGAACATTGTCCTGTTCCCATCACCCACACAGAAGCATCACTGTCGCTCCATGGTGGTAGCCCCACCAACCATGACATCACATAAAGGGGCTTTTTTTGGTTTATATTCCCAAGTTTCCTGTAACTCTGAGATAATTTCCAGCCACGCAGGCAGCCCAAGTCTCTGTTTGCTGATAACAAAAGGAGCCTGTCTGGTTTCCTGCACGGGGGCTGATCTTCTGATGAACTTTGCTCAGTGACTGCACAGTGAGGGTGGGCCCGACCCCCTGACACCTGCAGCACTCTGTTTTCCACCAGCCTCTGGGAATGAGGGGCGGAGGGAAACGTGATGGCTTGCCAAAGCTTGCCACCTGCTCCTGTGCACCCTGGAGAGCGTCAGAGAGGCCACATGTGGCTGAAATGGGTTTGGTATGAGCAGCTGGCTGGTTGGTCACTCGATCTTCACAAGCCTGCGTAGGAGCAGCTAGCATAATAGTCTAGAACAAACAAACAGGGTTTTTTTCCCTAGCCAATTTAAATACATTTGTTTTGCTTCCCAGAGGCACTTTGGCTGGGCTGCCAGCATAACTTTTTGTGCTTGACAACGGCTCTATTTTGCATATAGGGTGAATTTTAAACGCTTTCTCCTTGTCTCAGTCCACTTGAGGGTGGTATAAAATCTCTCTAGCCTTTCCTTAGTCTTCCATCCCCCAAACAACTTCTACGATCCATTTTAAACATCTTATTTTTTTTTCTGTGATCACTTAAGAAACATAATTCAAGTGGTGAAATCATATTTTGGCCAGGGCTCTTCCGTTTAGAGCTCAATGGGCCTGGGAGTAAGCTGTTCTGTCCAGACGACGCTATCTCAACCAACTGCTATCCATTACAGCCTTTCCTTCTGTGACATTCATAGCCTCTTTTTATCACCAAAAAAATTCTCTGACCTCTTACAAAACTGGTGCAAGTGGTGTTCTGCTCCCGACTCAGCTTTTTGGGGCTTCTGTTGAGTTTCCCAATGGGAGGTGGGCGAGCAGGGTCTGGTGTCCTGCCAAATTCCCTGTCTCCTTCCCACCGTCCCACAGGTCACAAAGGGCAGGAAAGGGAGGGGAAAGCCAGAGAACAGCAGGTGGGTCTTGAAGATCTACAAGATGGTTCCCTCTAGGAAGGAAAGGCTGTATAATATTTATTAATATTAAATACTGACATGAGAAAGACACGTCTGGGCACCAGAAGAATAAAGGCAATATTTGGCTGCTCACCTGCTGTTTCCTGGTTAGCAACTAACCATGTTATAAATTTGGGGGATGGAGAGATTGTGAGAGGTTCACCAACAACCAGTGACTCTCCAGAGCATTTCAGCAAGAGACAACTGGTCAGTCATTGTCTCTTTTCTGTTATTGTAATATCATCAACTTTCCAATCCAAAAAATCGCTGCTCCTGTTGAAGTTGGTTATTCTGTACTTTGCTTTTCCAGGAAAGCTGCTCTTGCAGACAAATTCCTTTCTGTGAAGTACAAGGCTGCTTATGAAGTGTGAAAACATTTGCACAGACTAGCAGTAGGCGGGAAAAGATTTATCATCCTACAAAAATTCTCCCATTTTATGGGGGAAGAGAAATGGAAATATAAAGAAGTATTTTTTTAGACTGAAAAGGAAGGAATCATGGGGGAAAGCATGGTTCTGAAACAGTGAATTTATTAGGTAGTTAATGTACATATCTGGAGGATTAAGGCATTGCAAAAGCTTATCCTGAGCACTTGTCCAAGAGTGGGTAAGCCTCCATCAGATGGAGGGGAGGGGGAAGGTCTCAGCTGTGTTTTGACCAAGAAATTCCTTGCTAGACCTGAGGAATATTTCCCAGGGACGCTTTAGTTGAACTTGGCTTGTTTCCATAAAAATATTACATTCCAACAAAAGACAGGATTGTCAAAAATTTTCCATGGGGCTCAAGTGGAGACGTTTCCTTGCTTCCCAGAATATGAAAGAGGTGAAAACAACCTCATGTTTTCTGGGGAAGGGGGGGCGAAGTCTATTCCGGTTCTGAATGAATGTGGCTCCACACGTCCACTCCTTACTCACCATGAGTCCACTCACTGTGCTTAATATTATTAATGAAAATAAACTTCCCTTTAAAGATGCTTTTGTTTGAGATCAAGAAAAGGCCAGGACTCAGCTTGAAAAAGGTTACGTGCGAGTTTCTGCAGCGTTGGCCATGGCCCATGAGGTCTGGAAAGAGCTGCTTTGTTGTTGGGTCTGCAAGCAGTGCTTTTTTGTTTAAGGGCTATGTAGATGTGGGTGGGGGTTAAAAACTGGATAGTGGTGTAGGGACATTATAAGTAGATTGGAAATATGGGGTTTTTAAATAAAAATGAAAGTGAAATACTGCATTGCTTATCTAAATGTTAAGCTCGACCAAGGAAACCTGAGCACCGCCCTTTCATGGAGTTTTCCTATTGCTGTCCCCTGTTAGCATTAATGTATTTATTTTAAAATTGTTTTCATTCCACCTGTTTTGACTTCTGATATCATTGTGGAGTAAAGCTGAAGCCGTTTACTACCTAATATGCATTTCTTTATCTTAATAGGTCTGTATTTCTTTTCAACATTAACTTTACTTTTATTCATTGTAACATTCCTATGTTATAATCTACTCTAAATTAAAATTGTTCTTTTTCTTATAATATATTCTTGTGTAAATACTAAACAAGAAGCATAAAAGAAGTCTTATCCTATGCTGCTCTGGAGGGTTTTAAAAGATGAAGATTAAAACTTGGAAGACGTTTGTTAAAATTTTACAGTTAGATTGGGAGATGCACGCTGGCTTTTACCTTACAAAGCAATAAACACAAAACAGTTAAACTGGTTTTGAGGCCCATTTTTGTTTTGCCAGGGCAGTAAATAGCCCTAAATATAGCATGAAAATTAGACTGGTTTCTTCTGCTGTTTGTCCTCAGTGTGCTGCATTCTCCGAACGCGATGGCACGTCCCTGCCCGTGGCACAACATGCCTTCAGGATGCAGGCTCATACACACAGTGTGTGTGTGTGTGTACACACGTTATCTTTGACATCTGCGAGGAGATCTGGATGAATAGGCAGCTTTTACAGAGGTCATTTCTCTTGTTCTGGTTTAAACCTGGGAGTTTCCACCTGTGGCTGATTCATCTTCTCCATTTCCATTAGGAATGGTCACCCTATTCCTTCCTACCAACAGGTCTGAAGACAGGAACTGCCTTTAGGGTGGTGTGGTAGCTTTATGGTAGAAATGAAGGTGCCCATAATGAGAAAAACAGAAACACACCTTAGTCAAACCCATCACAGACTGAAGGTCTGCTGTCTGACCCCAGATCTGCTCCGGCTTTGTGCCAGAGGTTGCACCAGAGAGCTCCAGAGGTCCCTTCCAGCCTGAGTTGTCCTGTGTTTCTACCACTGCTAGCTGTGTTCCTTATTTTATTGCAAATCACATGTAAAGCATTTGCCCACGTCACTGTTAGCTGCAATACCTACAGACCCCAAAAGTAACCTGCTAACATTGGCCGGAATAGGAAATTGAAACAGTTGTGCTTAGCATGAGATTAGCATGAGATTCTTATTTCAGTCAGGCACATGCAAAACACCTTCTAAAGCAGAAGAATATGTCATGTGAAAGGAAGTGCTGGATGGTTATTAGCACTTCCAGCAAGAGCAGAGTTGCTAAACAGCTTTCCATGACCCAGGGAAGATCTTCCCACTTTGCAGTAAAGAAAACAAAAATCTTCATTTTTCTGCTTCTGCTCCTTTTGTGAGAAACCCATGCTGGTTCCCCTGCCCCACAGATACCAAGGGCTTCTGAGCTGTGCTGTGAGATTTGCAGATGGAGTTGCAGGCCCAGAGTCTGAATCCCTGCAGAATACTCCAGCTCATCTTCAGCTTCTGATAACAAACACACCTCAGGCATTGCTACACTAGTCTAGATCCAAATGTCCATATTTCTTACGATCAAGCTGGTATCAGTAGGACAGTGCTCAATAAAAATCTGTGTTCAGCCTTGGCTTCAGTCCTTGCCTGATTGTCACATTTCTGTAGATTGTCTCCTCCCAGCAGAGGATGAAAATGGGAAGTTACAGCCTGTAGCTCAAAGCAGAAAATGCAGGCTTTTCCCTGGATTTAGACTGGTAAAACTGGCTGCATGAAATCAGCTGAACAGCAAAATGTTCAGAAAAAATTGACTTTCACGCAACTTGTTTTTCAAGGGTATGAGAAACAAGGAGTGCAGTAGGGAAATGAGGAGGGGATTTTGTTACAAAACAGAAAGTGTACGTTTAATCATATGAATATGAGCCAGCAGTGTGCCCAGGTGGCCAAGAAGGCCAACAGCATCCTGGCTTGTATCAGCCATAGTGTGGCCAGCAGGACCAGGGCTGTGCTCAGCTCTGGTGGCCACACCTCAAATCCTGGGCTCAGTTCTGGGCCTCTCATGCCAAGAAGGACATTGAGGGGCTGGGGGTGTCCAGAGAAGGGAATGGAGCTGGGGCAGGGTCTGGAGCACAGGGCTGATGGGGAACAGCTGAGGGAGCTGGGGGTGCTCAGCCTGGAGAGAAGGAGGCTGAGGGGAGACCGTCTGCTCTCTGCATCCCCCTGAGAGGGGGTTGGAGCGTGTGGGGGTCAATCTCTTTCTCCCGAGTAACAAGTGGTAGGACGAGAGGAAACAGCCTCAAGTTGCATCAGGGGAGGTTCAGATCGGATCTGAGGAACAATTTATTCATCAAAAGGGCTGTCAGGGCCTGGCCCAGGCTGCCCAGGGCAGTGGTGGAGTCCCCATCCCTGGAGGGATTCAAAAGCCATGGAGATGTGGTGCTGAGGGACATGGTTCAGTGGTTGCCTTGGCAGTGCTGGGTTAATGGTTTGATTCAATCTTAAGGATCTTTTTCCACCTGAATGATTCTATGATTAAATTCTTTTCGATCAACAGTGGAGTGAGGGGAATTTGACCCAATTTGAGAAGAACCGAGTGTGACTGTGAACTGGAAGGTGGGGCTGGCTTTGTTCAAGTCACGCAAATCTAGACTAGCCTAAAATCTGATGACGAATTGCTCTTTCAAAGCTTTATTCAAGTGGGCGCATTTATGGCCATTTAATAATAAGGAATCTCATTATTAATCTCCCAGGTTGCCTACCCATTCATGTGCTGAATCATATGTAACTTATTTTCTAAAGGAAGGACCTTCCCATGGAAATGGAGCTAGAGGCAAAGAAATAAAGATTTTATTAGTCACTCATGGAAATTTACATCTTTTTCTGATTTCTAGTTCTCCCAGTAAATTTCATAGTTACTGAGAATGAGCAAGAAGATTTAATGTGATGGGGGGTACTACATCCTTCTCTCTAATTTTGTCTCAGCCCAATCATTATGAAAGTGCTGAAGCCAATAGTTCCTCAGCCTATCTTCTGGTTCCCAGTATGTAAGTGAAGATGGAGAAAGCTTTTTAAAAAATATAAAATTCTGTATGAGAGGCTGGTCTTGTACTATCTCACTATGACTGAAAACAGAAGTGAGAAATCTCACGGGAATGGGAACCCTTTCTAATGAGCTTCCCTGTCCATTTCTGCAAAGTCAGGAGATGCAGAAAAGTGCTCTTTTTTTTTCAGAACTCAGTTCTAAATCTGACATGCAGTTACAGAACAGCTTTTTTTTTCAAATTGTTTCATAGTACTGAGCATCCCAAGCTGCTGTTTTTTGTTTAGGGACACCTCCAGATTTTTGTAGGACAATGGCTTTGTACCTGTGTTCCCATTGCAACCCTCTGAAGGTGAAGACTGGGAAGTAGCACTAAAATAGCTGCCCCTTGCTCCTAGGAAAGGATATAAACTTTGCAAATGATGTTTGCAGCAGAACAACATTATTCAAATCATGTGCAACTTCATCAATGTCTAATCTGATGTGAGAGCTGAAGTCATGGTACATCTGACCGTCGAATAATCAAATATTTAAGAAGACAGTGGTAAATGCTCACTTGTCTGCATAGGAGGTTTAAAGGGAGTTACAAGAAGTATTTCCAAGTATTTCCAACCAAGGATGACAGAGGAAGTGACTTTAAAGATGAAAGAAGCTTCCTAAAAAATGAGGAACCTTGGGGATTTTAATTCTCTCTTCACAAAGTTTTCATTTGAGAAATGGATGGTTTGGTTGTTTTTATTTTTGCTGTTGCTTTTTAAAAATCAGTCTGTGACACACTATCGATCTTGGCTCACTGCTAAACCATTGCCTGATCTTATTTTTTTCTAGACCTTATTTAGAGTGGTATTTTAACTGAAAAGCATTTGGCACCTCCTCACTAGGTGATACAGAGCACTTGCTGGCACTCGGGGGGAGCCCTGGACTTCAGTATCAGATCTCCAGAGATGCTTTCAGAAGTGTCAACAAGTGCAGAAATCCAAACCCCAGGACCTGCTAAGGCAGAGTCACTTTTCAAAGTCTCATCTCTTGTTAAATGTTGTGATGTTTGATTTGTGGTTATGGGGACACTAACTTGGTCTTCACGGGGGGGGTTGGGGGGGTGGTGAGACCAAAATGGGTCAAGTAATCTTTTTCTTTCTTGGAATCATAGAATCATCAAGGTTGGAAGAGATCTTCAAGATCACCCAGTCCAACCACCTACCTCCATCCCCACTACCCCACAGCACCCAGCGCCACATCCAGATGCCTCTTGAACACCTCCAGGGATGGTGACTCCACCACCTCCCTGGGCAGACCTCTCGCATGTTGAGGAAGAGTGAGTGGAAATGTCAGTACAGTGTTTTATCCATCTGCCTCTACTGGGTAGGAGAGCTTCTGTAATGGAATGAAAAACATAGGATACAGAATGAAGGTTATTGAGAACATCCAAGCTTATTGACTACTCAAAAATGCCAGCTTGTGTTTGGGATTGTTTTATATATTTTGCTTCATCCATAAAAGGATCTTCCATTTCATGGTCTAGTTGGGAAATCTTCTGGTTACCATTCAGTCTGGGTCAGTTATGATGACAAACACTGAAACATTTCACCCACCAAGCAGTGAAAAGAAGCTGGTTCTATTGTTTCGAGGCTAGAAATGTGTCCTGAATTTGTCTGAAATTCTATCAATTTATTGGATACTAAGGAAAGTCAGTCCATTTCTAACTCAGAAATGTAAGGTTTTTCTGTTTTCACTGAAATTCTCTGCACTATAAAAATCTCAGTCCATCAGGGAATGGTCTCAACTTCCCTGCTTCACTGGCCAAAATACCTTTTTAACAGCTTCCCTAAGATGTGATTGGATCATCTTGTCTTACATCCCAGCCTTATGTAAGAATGAGTATTTCACAGCTGAGCAACCTCAGAGCAGTTTTGTTCTAATTATTACCTATGGCTGCTACTTAGCAACTCTGCCATTATTTATTAGACAGGATTAATTAATATTGTCTAGGCAACAGGCTCGAAAGCCACAACTGGAAGGATATCAAGTTGTGTCAGTTCTCACGGTGAGGTTTTGAAGTGCTGGAGAACATATCCAGAGTCAGCATCATGGCTTTTAGCCAGTTCATAGAATCCTAAAATCACAGAATAGTTTGGGTGGGAAAGGACATTAAAGCTCATCTAGTGTCACCCCCTGCCATGGGCTGGGACACCTCCCACCACACCAGGCTGCTCCAAGCCCCATCCAACCTGGCCTTCAACACTGTCAGGCAGGGGCAGCCACAGCTTCTCTGGGCACCCTGGGCCAGGCTCTCACCACCCTCACACCAAAAATTTTCTCCCTCCCATCCCATCTCCATCTCCCCTCTGGCAGTTGGAACCCGTTCCCCCTCGTCCCATCACTCCCTGCCCTTGTCACCAGTCCCTCTCCAGCTTTCCTGGAGCCCCTTCAGGCACTGGAAGGTGCTCTAAGGTCTCCCTGGAGCCTTCTCTTCTCCCGGCTGAACAACCCCAACTCTCTCAAACTGTTGTGGCTCTGTCATGGTTCACTGAAGCTTTTGGGGGCTTAAAATTATACCAAACAACTGATGCTTTTGCAGTCTCTCAGAGCTGGGTTTTTACATCAAAGCTCTGTTGCTCCTTGGGGTCTTGGTCTCACCTCCCATCCCTGATGGCCTGCCAGCATAAATTCAGAAATACCCTTATTAGCAGCCACACGGTTTGGGGTTACTCTAAAGCCAGTATGACTTACACAATGTTTCCTTTACAAATTACACAAATATTGTCTTTGGGTAGATCTTCATGGTACAGAGGAAAGCAAGATGAGCCGAAGTGCTGTTTGGGGAACGTGCCCTCTCCAGCTGCCACCCCTCTGCACCACAGTGCTCAGGGACAGGCAACGTTTTTGCTTTTTTGCCCATTTCAGTGTGTCTGTGTTAAAAAAGTTCCACGTGCTCGGATAGAAAAGTCTACCACGAATGCAGCCCTTTTGTGGAAAATGAATGGGTGCTAAAGCTACCTGTCAGCAGGGCAGGTTGGAACAGGGCGCTTGCACACACCTATATCCACTACTGTGTAAGCCTGAAGTAATGAGCTACACCTGGTTACCATGAAAAAATACAGAGCAAGGATACATTTCCCACAGGATCCTCCTTTACTTTTTCTGAGTATTTTTGGATTTATCCTGAAACAGAAGCACCAACTACTACTTTGCTACTGTACTAAGTAAAGATCTGAGACGCTTGCAAGCAGGATGCTCCTGGTTAGGTGACACGTTGTGTTTTCCCAGTACCTTTCTGGTAACAGCTACTAATTAAGAGAAAAAAGAACATTAGGGTTACATTTGGTTAGAAACTCCCATGTATTTTCAGTTTCTGTAGACGTGCCCTGCTGTGGGCTAGATCCCCAGCTGGAATGCAGAGGGTTGCTTTGAAAGCAGATGCTTTGAACATTATTTTGAACCCCCAGATCTGGGGTTTCTGTGCTTTGCTTTCTGCCTGATGGTTCATACCCGCTGGAGAAAATGGCTCGGCTTGCCCAGGACTGAAGACAAGCAACCAACATGAGTCAAACCTTGAGTGCTTTGTACCCTGCCCTCTCCCTAGTGAGATCTCACCAGCTTTAACATCCTTCCTGCGCTGATGGTGCTCAGCTCCCAGTGTGCTCAGGCCACCTCTGGCTGGTTTCTCACGCTTTCATATGGCCATGAGGTTTTCAGCACTGCCTCAGGTTTTCCAGCCAGAGTAAATCCTGGAAAGGAAAATTTGTGAATTTCTTGTGCTACCTTTTCCTTTCTCACTTTCTGAACATCTTCTCTCTTGCTTGTCTTGATCCTGAACAGCAGAGGAGGGATGTGGTGCTTTTTTTCAATATTAATGAAAATGTCTGGACTTGGGGAGTAAGTAAGCACAGGAGTCACGGGAGGTTTGGTTTTATATTAACTTTAAAAAATAGGTATCAGGGGGAAAAAGTGCAATTGGAAACCAAAGATGTTACCCCACAGTATAATGTTATTTCCAAACTGAAACTCCAGATTAAAGGAAGAGGAGCACTCAGCTCTGTCCAGATGTTTTTCCACGTGATGCTGCCGAATCTCTGCCTTGTGTGGTTCTTCTCATGCCTTTTAGCAAAAAGATCAGGATCTCTGCATTCACCTCCATTTCCATAGTTAGCTGCAGTCTCCTCCTTTCTATCCTATATATATATATATATATACATATTCTTACAGCTTGCAAGTTTTTTCCTTTCTAGTCCTCCAAAGCAAACATCACGTGTGTTCACCTGTTTCAATGGCTGCAAACAGGCAAGGAACCTGTGATGTGTCCATCCCCCTCTGCCCAGGCTCCCTCTCTCCTTCCTGCCCTTCCTGCAGCCTGGGAAAACTGCCTGGTGACTTTTCTGGATTGATACTGAAAGCCAAAGAGGTGATTTCTTGCAAAGCAGAAGCCGCTTGGGATAGAAATGTCTCCTGAAATCTGGGACAAGCGGCTGTATTGGGAGCATTAATGCTCCAGCGTCAAGGCCAGCGCAGCTCCAGTGAGTGCACCAGAGGTAATAAACCTGGCCAGATGCCCACAGGGCTCCGACTCAGCGCCTGTAAAGGCCTCTTACACAGTGGGCAAGCGAGCAAATGACGTACGGCAAAAGCCCTGAGTAAAGGTGATGGTGTACAGTGACCTGTTCCCCAAGCACGGAGCTCTCTTGCTCCTTGATGGACTTTCCTCCAAGGGTATGACTTCAACACTGAGCCCCCCTCCTTTACTGCATTGCCTTGGGTGAAACAGTTACCTCAACCCAGGCTGGAGAGCAAGTATTTCACAGGGCAGGTTTCCTCCAAGGAACATTCTTGCCTTTTGTATCATCAGGACATGCCCCTGCTCAGGGGGAAGGAGGAGCTCCTCCACGATCAAGCTATCTCATCCTTTGTGCGCCGAATCCATCTGGACAGGCCCTTCCCTAATTAGAGCAGCAGTCACGCGAACCACCTTCTCCGCAGATGACCTCGCTGCCTTCTCACTGTCTTCTCACTGTCTTCTCACTGCCTTCTCACTGCTGTGCCTCCCCAGGCAGCACCTCGCCATCCTGGTGGCAGTGGCAAAGCCTGTCCTCCTCCTGCTGACTGGCCTTGTCTTCGCTCACTCCCTCCACTTCCCCTCAAAACAGAAACCTGTCAGAAATTAATCAACTTCTAGAGAGAAGGAGTTGACCGGTTATGAAAGAAAAAAACCCCACATTGGTCATACATGAGCTGCCCATGCCTCCATTCACCCACTGCCAGGAAAGGGACTGGTGCGATGCTCTTGGAAGGGTCCTCAGGACGTTGCATTTTGGGGGCTGAAGATGGTCACTGAAGCAGTGGGGACTGAGTTTCAAGTTGAGGAGAGTTGCTGGAGATGTTTAGGTGCCTGGGTACAATAGGAACATAAGGGAACTGCACACTGGTGGAAATGGAAAGGAGCTACAGAGCAGAGGCAGGGGGTTGTCAGATACCCAAGGCTGGAGGGTTGTTGGGAATATAGAGCTGCAGATGAGCCTGAGATGGGCCTTGGACCAAAGAGGAGTTTGGGTGGTTGGAAGGAAGGTGACTCTGGGTGAAGGACTGTGGCTATGGAGCTGGTCACTAGGAAGAGGCTGTGACAGGACAGAGCACCAATATTGGGATGGGGGAGTACAGGAGACAGTGAACCATGGGAGGATAGTGAGGTGTTGGAGGTGACATTTGGTGGGTGGCTGGGTGGAGGTGGTAGGAGTTGACTGAGGCAGTACCAGGTGCATGATTGCCTTGGTTATCTCCTTCACAGCTTCCCCTCATTTCTTATCAGAAGAAGGAAGTGACTGGGTGGCCTCAGAGGTGCTCTTTGTAGGAGAGAAACACAATGGCCCAACTCGCACCACCCCTGCTCTTGACCAGCCCCCCTGCCCATCTTTCCAGCTTGTATTGCTCTTCATAAAGTAAATCAGTAGCTGTCATGAGGACAAAGAAGGGCCTTTGTGCAGAGGGAGGGTGGTCAATGAAGTGGCTGCCAATGAAGTGGCTGTTAGAACTTCAGAGTCTGCTGTCTGAGAACAGGGCTAAGCTACCTCTGCTGAAAACACACTCGAGCCCAAAGACCTTTCCCATGGTTGCCTATATCCCAAAGCAGTTTCCCCTTCTGGAGAACACTATGCCTGAAGAGAAACACCCACTGACTGCTCTTGCTTGGGAAAGTCTGCACTTGGTAGTGGTAAAGGGAGGTTGGTTACACCAACTCGGTGTTGTGCAACTTCAAGATTGTACTTTCCCTCTGAAGCACCCGAGTATTCCGAGATCTGTGCTGTGGTGAGGAGCAGAGGGGAACAAATAGCCCTGTTTGGAGCTTGGGTTTGAGATACAGGAGAGTTTAATGCTGTTAGTAATTCCCCAAAATTCTCCATTTAATCGTGAGTGGCAAATCAGACAGGAGAATTGCTTCATACTAAATGTTGCTGAAGGAAATCACAAGCAAATGAGCCCATATAGGTAAAGTTTTCGATTTATTTATATAAACAATTTCATTTTAAAAACATTCTTATCTTACAAAAATAAAGTGAGAAACGATTCACAGAACTTTAAATAAATAATCTCAAACAACACATTTATCATGAGCAACTTGAACCCAGCCAAACCCAGCAGGTTGGGTCACAGGTAAGTGACTGTTGAAATGTGGCTGCAGAGTGAACATGATTCCTTTCTGAAGCAGCTTACGACTTAGATGACACGGGCTGAGAATTCCTCTTTACCTGCCCAAAATAACTCGATCTGTCCAGACTTGTCTCCCTGTGACTCTAAGCCAAACACTTCTTGTTAACGGCAGAAGGGTGCTCTAGGAGCACGTTCCAGAGGTGGACGTGAATGACCATTACATGATTAACAAGTATCTGAGTGGTTTTCACTTATTAGCACATACAGTCCTGACCACCTTTTCATACAAGGCTACTGGAGCCTTTCCCTCTTCGTGCTTCAAATGGAAAAAGGAAGACAAATGCCCTTCTTTCTCCCAAAGCACCGATACCCAAGACCCACTCAAATGGGTCACTGGCATGGATTGCTCCAGGAGACCTTGATGCAGCTCATCACGCTAATGATCATGAACTCACACAGCATAAGATAATTGGTGTCTGCAAACAAATCAACAGAACCCACACTACTGCCAGAGCTGTTACAACGCACCAGCCTCTACAAACGTTTCAGAATCAGAAGAAATACAGAACTCAAGTCCTTTTCCACAAGCAGCCAAGGAACTCTGGGCAGGGAATACCAGGTTGCTGCTCTATTCCAGTCTGAAGTGACTTTTCTTTTTACCTACAGCTCCCCAGCTGTTTTTATGGGAAGATCATCTTCTACACTTCCTCTCTAGAAATTAAAAAAAGATACCCTTATATGCAAGGTTTGAAGTGCTGGTACAAGATCCTGTGTAACTTACTACGTGCCCAGATGGGACTAGGGATTTTAGTGCTGGATCAGGACAAATATGTCTAGGAGACTTTGTGCTAACTAGCCAGTTTTAATTAAGCTTAGGCCACTTACTTAAGATGCCTGTTATAAATTATTAAAACCCAAAACATTATCCCTCCTCCCCCCAATAAATAGAACTAAGTCACAAGTATGGCTTGTGTACATAAACTACCCTCAAGACACAGTGCCTTGCTGGATCTACTCCGCATTAGTTTCTGCTGTGTATATTCCCACAGCTTCTCAGTTTTCCCTGTTCCCCAATAACCTCCGTGTTTTAGGTATGCAAAGCTATACTACAGTCACATCCTTAACTAAAGCTATACTGTCCATTTGTCCTTAAAGTTATGTTATCAAGTCGACCAGAGAACTACAGCTATGCAGAGAACACCAGTAGTCTGGACTAAGTTTAAGACCTCCCCAGACTTGCACGATAAGACATCTGCATCTAAACACAAGCAGTCTGTATTGCAGCCCAGGAGTCAGCAACTTCAAAGCTCAGTACCTTATTATCACCCTCTCACACAAATAATACTTCTGTGACATACGCTCAAAACCCAAGCAAGATCCAAGAGAAGTTCTATTTTCTTTAAATAATTAAATTAAAAAAAGAGTATAATGCCACGTGAGAGCAGACTTGCATCTAAAAACAAACGTATAAGTTACTACACAAAGTGCCTTATTTGCAACGAGGGAGAGGTAGTCTCAAGGATAAACGCAACACATTTTCTGACCTTACATAAATGAGTCTCAAGTATATGCATTTTTTGTTAATCTTGAAGCGCCCATCCCAAACCCATAATCTTTTCTACCAGCATAAATCAAATTTTCTTGTACTTCTAGCTCAATGGCCTGTTTTCAAGTTTAAGAAGTTGCTGCACAATAACTTGCTGTAGTGCTATGTGACCTATCAAGTGAAAAGACAAAAAATCCCCACCCACCTACACGCTTTGTCAAGTATTAAAACAACGTTAAAAAAAGCTGGAACCTTTGTCCACTTTGGAATACATAGTTCTGTTACAGAAGACTTTAAACAAGGGATTCACCACTGCAGAGCTCAAACACAGAAAATCCCTTTTGTAAATGGAAGCCTTACCTGAGTAAGGAATCTAAGGCAACCCCCACAATGAAGATGCTCAAGTTTTTTTTTTGTTTTGTTTTTGTGCTTTTTAAACACTTTAAACCATAAATAAAATAAATTATAGTTAAATAAATAAATAGATGGGTTTTTACAACTCAGCAGAGCGCTCTTTCAGTAGTAGTGTGGGGTTGATATCTTCCATTGCTGTTTTTGAGGTACTAACATTGATGGTTGCCTCTGTGGGTTCAGGATTTAAGATGTGGAACGCTGTGAAAGGACAGCCTTTCACGTTGTTGCAGATCAGCTTCTGTAAGGAGGCAGTATTGACTATTTCAAAGCCCACTTTCCCACCAAAGGTGCTGGGCTTCCAGTACTCGGGGGAGCAGATCGCGTTTCCCATCAGTCCTTTCAGGGAGAAGGGTGCTCCAATCTCCACCATTGTTTCACCGAAGATGGCACCTGGCCGTGGCTGTTCTACAAGGAGGCCTGGGTACAGCTCCATAGCATCAATGTCTCCATAAAGCTCTTCCAATTCAGCTGCCATTTCTTTTTCTCCTGTAATCATCGAGGAGAAAAAAACGTAAGTGGAAAAAATCCTATTTTTGTTGCAACGCTGTCCTGTTCAAGTCCAGTAATAGCACTGCAGGACTCTGACAGCCATTTTAAAAGGGCCCTTGTCTGTTAGAAAGGATGAAAACTCACCTGTCAGCTCTTCGAATGATTTGAATGGTTTCAACATGAAGCGTTTCCTGTACTCATTCAAGGACTGGTACCGCATTTGTCTGCTCTGGTCAATCGAAGCCTTCGCCACTTTCTGTACTGCAGCAGGAACGTTTTTCCCACCAGCAACCTATTAATAAAGATGAGAAGTAGTAAGATCACCCAATAAGAGTGATGAAGACATTATGCCTTTATAGTGCATTATCATTTTTGGATAGCTTTATTCTACCTCCCTGTCCCACCCCCAGTTGAAGCGGTTCACCAGCAGCTTGAGAAAGCACCTACCCTGCCAGCACTCTGCTTGGAGAAAGACTTCACCATATGGGAGAGGCCGTGTTCCAGCATTATGGAGTTGTTGTAGAGGAACTGCTGGAAAGTGTACTCCTGGTCGTGGATCTGGAAAGTGTCAGGCAGAAGCGGGTGCCAGTGGTAGAGAGTATTGAACTCGGCTGCAATCCGGTTCTGGTACTGAAAGCGCTGGTTGAAGAGCAGCTCGGGGTCAAACTTGAGTTTGAAGTGATAGCCACTCAAGTGCTGCACATAGTCCTCGATAACGATCTTGATTGTCTCCCCTGTTGGTCAGAAAACAGAACAGAACATTGGTACTGGTTTCCCGAGAAGCTTTAGGCAGTTGCCCTGCTCTGAGAGCAAACACCACTGCTGAACTCTTCCAAAAAAATACCACAGTGATCAGAACGACCACTTCAACGTTCTGCAAAATCTGTGAACTATTTCCTGACAGATTTTATGTGACTAAGGTTAAGGGGTAGAACAGTACTTAAGATCCCAAGAGTTTTTGGCTGTGCTAGGGAAGTGTTTTCTATAGCCTGCTCTCCCCTCCCCCTTCCTTGTACATTCCACAGAACAGCACATCTACCTTGTGTTCAGTTATACAATACTACACATCTACCTTGTGTTCAGTTATACAATACTAACTTTCTCCATTATCCCATACCTCTGTCCCAGGGAGTATCTGAAAGCAAATCCAGCTTCTGAGCTGCTCAATACAACTGTCTCAGTTTACTGTTTGGGTCAGTTTGGGCAAGGTCTTGTCAAGCTTGGTGCTCCTCACCATTTACATAAGACTGAATACCACTGAACACACAATTAGCCAGGAGAAGCTTGTGGAGTTACATTTTGCATAACTTCCTGAACTTTACACTGAATCACAGCCTCTTTTAAAGCACACCTGAACTGACCCAACCCCAGTGGAAAAAGCCCTGCAAGATCTGAAAAGTCTGAGGTCATCCAGCTTCACTCTTTCCCTTCGAGAAAGGCACCTCAGCTTCCTGCCTTTTCACTGCTTTCAGTTCCCTCGCCCTTAGATAAGGGAATCAAGCAGCACTTTAGTCCAGTTCTCTTCTTCACTTCTGCCTTTAAGATAGCTGGAAGGAAGCTCTGTCTTAATGCGACAGGCCAAGGAGGCTCAGATGTATGTCCTCACACACCAACTGAGGCAGGAACTTTCCCTTTTACTACACCTACTGCAGCAGAAGCACCACACTCCAGAGAAGGGTAGAGCTGCATGTCATGGAGGTGACACCCACCTATGAGTATGAGCCTGGTAGTTTGGAACAGCTGCTCGTCATCCCACTCCGGATGCTCCTGCTTCAGGATGTCACAGACCCGGTTGTGTTCCCTCAGCCATATCGTGGCGTACATCATCAAGCCTGGGACCAAGCCAAACACCTCCTGCCCGACAGAGAACTGCAAGTGTTCGGGCACGTGGGGAGGGTAGATCATCTCTGCCTGGGTGTCCCTCACCGTCGGTGGGTACATTTCTCCATCAATCATCTGCCAGGGGAAGGAAGGAAGGAGAAACAAAACCAGAGAGTCATAAGCTGTGATGTTTGAGTTGAGCTGTGTTGACTCCTGTCAGTACTGACTTCAGATCAGCTCCACCCTGCACAGAGTTCTGGGTTTATGGCACCCATAAGAAGGCAGGAGTTGTGAGGGAAGACATACCTGGTATTTTAGCTTTCCATCCTTTAGAAGCCTCAGTTTAAGCTGTCTCTCCAGAGTCTCTCCATAAATATGGTTCAAGTCAACCTATAAAATAAAAGCATTTGGAACATGAAGCCAAGCCACATTTTTTTGCTATTTTAGGATAGGTCCCAGTTCTATGGATGCCAACAGGAGCTCACCCCTTAGATGTTTACCTTTTAATTATCTTAGTTACCTTATAAGTATCATGCACCGATATTCAAGATGAAGCCAAATTATTTCCTGGCAACTAGAGCCACCTCTGCATAAGAGCAAGGTTTTAAATTGGCAGTTTAGGAGGAGCTGTTTAAAGTGTCAGCAGCTTTCTATTATGCAGGCAGCTCTCCGTATACACATGCATACTTCACAGCTTTGCTTTAGACACACAAACTACACTTGTATCAGAGAGCTCTTTGTTCAGAGGCTGCCCGTTTTGTAGCTAAAGATCCTAAATCCCAGTCTGCTTTTGAAGCTCTGTTTAAACTAAGTCCTTTGGACGAGCAGCACGCGAGATACTCTGCAGTGCTAGATACAGCTCTGCAGCTGACAGAAAGGGTCCAGCACCAGTGAGGATCCAGGACTTATCCAACATGCTTTAGGTGAAAGCAGATTCCCGGAAGGAATAATAATAGTTTTTTAAAAAGTCATACAGATCACTGTGCAGATGTTTTAAATAGAACCTCGGGCTCTGCACAAGCAGTTCTGACCCAGGAAGTCCTGGAATTTTGCCCGAGAAGCTGCAGCAGGGGGAAGCCCATCGGTTTGTGGCACACAGTGCTCGTCTCACGGGTTGGCAGGGTAAGCACCATTCCAGCTGCTCCAGAGCTCCCGAGAACTAAGAAGTGCTGTGTTAAGTTAGAGCTAGGATCGTACCCCGTGGCCGAGAGCTTTGGTGAAGGCAGGTCCTCTCTTGTGGTCCGTCTTGAAGAACTGATGGGTGAAGTGTTGAGCAAAGAAGGTGAACATCACATTTGTGCCTTGGGGGTCAGGAATAAATTTTTTCCTCAGCAAAAACTTCTCCACAATCAGCTTTGAATCTGGGAGCTCTTTTTTACCTGCAAGAAAAAGACATAATGAGACACTCAAGACAACTACGCTTATGCAGTACTTAATTTTGTTCCTAATTACAAAAAGGCTTAAGATTTTCAATGTATAGCAGCACACAAGTAAGGAGAATGATCTGCTTTTCAATATACACATTCCTACACTGGATTTCTTGAGTAGAAACTTCTAAAATTCCCTGGTTGTAGCATGTAACCCAATAATGAGAACCAGAATAGTTATCTTTTAGGTCTTTACACAGTGTATTCAGGACTCTTAAATTCTACAACTCTTAATCCAGGACTCTTAAATTCTACTACTCTGAAATTCTACTCTTAAATTCTAATTCTATAACCACTGTAAAACTGTCACAGACAAGCAGTTTCTAAGAGGGCAAGTAGAAATTCCTAGAAGTGGCCAACAGGCATCTGTTTTATTCCTTACCTTTAACACCCATTGGTGTTGGACAGTCAAGTCCTACTGGTGGAAGGCTTCTTGTATAATAGGAAAGGTTGGAGTAAGCTTCCCAGCTTTTGTAACTATAATCACTGTTGTAAGTTGGTGGGCTGTCAATCAAGTGTGATCTGGCTGGAAAAGAAAAAAAATAAACGTGTTATTTTAAACTGTACATTTTAGTCTCAAAAAGTAAATCACAGGGCCAGACCTTTTCCATGTATTTTGGCAGCAGTTGCACTGACAAATTCCACACATATCAGTTACTGATGTTAAATGGGATTAGTGGCTGAACAACAGGACTGGGTCCTGGATTATCAGCTGGATCCAACTGTTAGCATGAGCAATTTGGGGCAAAGTCTACACTATCAAAATCCTGATTAAAGATAAGAGCGAAACACATTTCCATTTCAAAGCACGTTCCACACAAATCTGCAACGTGCCGAAATCTTAACTCTTCTTCAGGACGTTTTTGCCCTCACACATTCTATCTTGCTAACTTTATACACAGACCAGTCAAGGGCAATATTCTGGAGTCTTATAGAATCATAGAATCATTATGGCTGGAAGGGACCTCCAGGGTCATCAAGTCCAACCTTTATCCCACCATATTCCCAACCATTGGACCATTAGACCATGGCCTCTTGGAATTAATAAAATATTACAAGTTGGATAACAGGAGTTTATACCTTATATAGCGGCAAACCCAGCTTAAAAATTAGGTGTCAAATTTCTAGTTTCCACGCCAGCAGATTTCAAAAGGAGTAACTTCTTATGAGTAACTTCTGCCCATTAAGAGGCCTGGGGTAAAGAGCTCCTACTTACACGTTAGTACGTATCTCATGATGGCATCTCGTAGGAAGGGGATGCTGTTGATGATGTCCCAGGCTCCCTTGAAGTGGGTGAGGATGTAGTGGACGGTGTTTGGGGAAGGCTTCAGTGTCAGCCTCAGCCAGGTGAGGAACTCGGCTGTTAGGAAGAGCAGTGTGAGTTAGCTGCTGAGAACAACCTGCGACCTGGGACTGAGTCCTCCGACTTCACTTCCATGGAGAGAGGGATTGGAGGTACTCACGTGTGGTGCAGTTCTCCCCATAGAAGCCCGTCCTCGTGCAGTCGCACTCGTAGCGATCCAGGCCGGCCGTCACGCACACCCCTCGGTTCTGGCACGGGTTGGAGCAGCAGGGGTTGGCTGGAAGGGGACCAGAGCTCCCGTTAGTGTCACACACGGCCACCGCCGCACTCGCACCGCACCGGCGATGGGCAATGCCCCGCGCTTCGCTGCTCAGCGGGAGGGCAACAGCCCCCGGCGCAGCCCCGCGCCGCCCTCCCGCAGCATCAGCTGCCCGGAGCCACGCAAAGAGAATAAATACATCGCCAGGTCCATCTGCGGCCGAAACGGGAAACAACCCCCAACCCCCCCATGCCCACGGGCGGTTTGGATGCCGGTCCGTGCGGGGCCGGGGCTCACCTGCGTGGCCGGCGGCCAGGAGCGCGGCCAGCAGAGCGCAGGGCAGGAGCATGTCCCGGGGAGTGCGGGCGGGTTTGCGGGGCTCTCGGGTCGCGGTGCTGCGCCGGGCGGGCAGTGAGTGCCGCTCCCAGGTAGGCGCCCTCCTATTTATGCTCGGCTCGGGCAGTGACTCACCCGCCCGCCGCCGGAAACTATCACGAAACG
>VZRW01011919.1:3466-37974 GCA_013398125.1 Aegotheles bennettii | reverse complement strand
GGGGTTTGGGTTGGTTTGAGGTGAATTTGGTGGTTGTTCAAGCGCTTGGGCTTTCCGCGCCGTGTGCGGGGCTCCAGGCCGGCGGGGCACGGAGCGGGGACGTGGGGACAGAGCGTGTTTAGGTTTATTTCTATACATTCGTGTCTCTGGTGAGACCCAACCCGTTATCAAGCAGCTCGTTTGAAACGGCCAAAGCTGCTTCACCCCCACCCCCACTCCGTGTCCTCACTTTCCAAACCAACCCTTCCCCACTTCCTCCGAGCGCTGCCCGGATCTCGCTGGTTTGAGGATGCTTTGCCTTTTTGTCACAGATTATCACCATTTTTTATCAATCGGTGCACTCGCTGCTATTTTTAGCCCCCGGGGAGCTCAGTGGGATGTGCCATCGCCATCCCCACTGTCCCACCAACGCTGTCTTCTGGGGCCCGATGCCACCAGGATTGCACAGCGGTGACTTTGCAGAGCGTGGCCCCTGTCCAGTTTAAACAAAATCGTATTTTTGGCCCAGGAGCATTGTGTTGTGGTCAGTGAATAATTTGTATACATCAGCTGGAGGTCATCCTAGATGATTTAGGGAATGGTGCACGAAAGTCTGGAATCACATGATTCTTCTGGCACAGGAAAAGGCATAAATGATATATTTGTATATTTACACGTTCTGATGTGTAGAAAACCCCCTGGCCTCGGCTTGCAGGCTGGAAGCAGAGGGTGGCTGCCGGGAGCCTGTCCTGGCATGACCCATAGGTGGCTGCAGGTTGTGGCTACCTGCGAGTCCTGCAGCTGCTCCTCAGGCTATCGGGTGTGAAAGGGGGGTGGCTTGGCCTTGGATTACGATGGGTCACGAGCCAAATTGAGCCAAGCGAAATACTGGTGATGTCCAGCGGGACAAGGTATGGAAAGGGATGCCTGGCACGCATAGCACTGGAGACCAAGGAGATCAAGGGTCTGGCTGTGCAGATTCCATACATCCATCTCACACTGATTTTATTCCACCTTACTGAGCTTCTATTGATGCTGTTAGATAATAAGGCTTTGTTGAAAACCCTTGGTAAGCAAGGCATTGCATTTTAATAAGATGCAGAGGAAAATTTAAATCCAGAAGATGTTTCTAGGGTGTAGAACCAGCAGCATTAAAGGGAAAGGTGAAGTAAGTGTGTGCAGCTAGAGAATTACCCCTGAAGTGGCAGTGCAAAGTCTAACTGTGCCATGGTTGGCAGGACCCTGGGGGTATAGGTAGCTGATATTGCTTAAAGTTTTCAATTACTATAAATGTGCAAAGGTAGCAACAGGGGAAAACACCAGCCTTGGCAGAGAACACTTCTCCTTGGGAAGTGGCACTTTTGGCAGCCAAAAGGACAGACAGCACAGTTCACCTTCCACCCTACCCTGCATATGGTGCAACGTGAGCTCTCTCTCTCCAAGTCTGTTTTCAGCTGGGGAAGGTCACTTCTGCACCTGATGGCTGCAGTATAATTGAAAGGCTTCTTCAGCTTTCCAAGATGATGGAAACTCAGGGAGGTAGGATAGTGCTCGGTTTCTGAAGGCAGCCCTTCCCGGCTTGCTTAGGGATTGTCTAATATAGAGAACTGGTTATGTGTTGGAACGGGAAATTTTCTTAAAAATAAAAGTTTGCTACGGCAGGATCGTCCACCAGGTGGAGATCTTCTGCATCAACTTGTGCTTCAACTCCACCTCGACATTTTTGCATTGGCTGAAATTTCTGGAGGAGGCGAAAGCTGTTGGTTCCTGTTTCTGTTTTGGGTTTAACTGCATACAGAAGGTCGCATCTCGAATATATATGGAATTCACACGTCTTTGCTGGGGTCGGGTTGCTGTTTCCCTAAGGCAAGGTTTCAGGACAGTATTGGCAAAGATGCAGCAATCTGTAAGGATTGACGTGCTCCAGTGATGCCAGGGGAAGAAGGGGAGGTGGAGCAGCAGCAGGGGAGATGTTGTCCCCTGGCACTGGTGCTACACCATTAGAATCACAGAATCATTGAGGTTGGAAGAGACCTTCAAGCTCATCCAGTCCAACTCCTACCTCCATCCCCACTCACCCACATCACCCAGCGCTACATCCAGACGCCTCTTGAACACCTCCAGGGATGGGGTCTCCACCACCTCCCTGGGCAACCCATTCCCACACCCAATCACCCTCACAGGGAAGGAATTGTCCCTGATGTCCAATCCAGTTCTTGCACCGACTCCTGAAAACCCAAGGCAGATGCTACTGTTCTAATAACAATGGTTTCCCTGAGGTGGCATCTCTGTGGGAGGGAGACAGAGGCTTTACATCACGTGCAAGGTGTGTACAGCCTTTGAGAACAGTGGTCAAAGCAACATCATCTTCCCAGCAAATTCATTCCTTCCCCACCCCCCCACCCCGATTATTTTAATTTATTTAATATGTAGCTGAGTTTCAGTGGGAAAACCCAGTACATTCCTCAGTTCTCATAGGGAACATTTGCACCCCTGGAGTGAAATTCAACTCTGCCATTCTGGGACGTTTCTTAACAACCGCACGTGAAATTATAATTCTGTACGTAGTGGGATATAAACTAACACAGATTTTCTTGACCCAGTAGTAGGTAGAACCCCACATGAGCTGTTTTTGACCACTTTTAAGGGAACAGAAGGATTCACTGGGTATTACTGCTCTCTTTGGATGTTCGTTTCGTGTTGTGTGGCATGATGAGTGATGGTATGCAGCTCATTTTTGCTCCTCTCACTGTTTAGTTGATACCCCATTTGAGAATAAGCTCTGTTAAGTCAATAATTTAGAACCCAAGCCACATAAAGCTGTGTTTTGTAACTGAACTTTGAAAGGTTAATCTGCCATTAGAAATTGTTAAATAAAAGACTGGGGTTAAAATCAAGTAATTTGAAGTAATTCAAATATAAAATGATAAATGGATAATTCAGAATACTTTTTGTTCTTCCAGAATCTCCAGCTGTAGCTATCAAAAATGGAATTGAACCAATGCTTGGGCTACCAGATTATGTTGCACTGTTAAAAAATAATTTAAAACATGACTTTGTCATCAGAGGCATGGGAACGACTCCCAGGGGTTTTCACTGGGAGCCCCTGGATGCAGTACAGGTCAGAGAAATGCGCTGAGCTGGAAGGTGAGATGGACTGGGACTTAGACATTTCTGGGGAAAAAAAAGGAAAAAGAAGTAAACACAAGATGTTTGTTATAATGCCACTTTATAATCATAAATTACCTTCCCAAATTGGTGTAAAAATAAAATATTAAGGGTTTTTAATGCATTTTTACTTGTCTGTTGTTTTCCAGCTGTCCTCTGTTTCTGTAAGGTCTAAGAAGAAGTTAAGGTTCTTAGAGGGCACGTGAGCTTATTCTTGTTTTGCATCATGTTTGCAAAAATAACAAAATAATCCAACTTTAACTTGCAGACCTGTTAAAACGGTGTCCATAGGGAGTGAAAGGATTTTGTTGCCTATCTTGGAGTTAAAGTATTCCTGGGAAGCCTGATGAAAGAGCCGCATCTTCTCCCTACTTCTGCCCACCGATGAGCTGATTGCACAGTGTGCTTTGGAGCTGAGACGGTGTAGACCACGAGTAGCTGTTTGGGTGGCAGGATGGTTTTGACTCCTGCCGAGCTGCAGCTGCTGAAGGGGTGTCTGGCCACTTCTGGGGTAGGGATGAGTAGCAGAAAGGCCGCGAAGGGGCTGTGCTGGTGTGAATGTTCTGGGCAGAGAGCGTGAGACTGCAAAGGCTGGTTGTGGTCCCCAGTGAGGTGCTGATAAAGTGAGCAGCTCATCTCCACTTTAGCGAGCACCCAGTGTTTCTGAAACGGTGAGCAGATGATGCACGGTACTAACTAAAGGTTAACTAACTAACTAGCTAGCTAACTTCTATTTGTAGGCATGTTTCTGTTTGTAGTCACAAATATCAACCTTAGAGCCTGGTCAGGTTCGTGATCACCGCGAGCTCAGAGGTGTGACGTGCAGTGTGTGTATGAGTAAGATGCTTACAGGTGCTCTGTAAAACAGAATGAAAGAAAACACTTTTTCTTCCCCCCTACCCACTGGTTGCATTTGCAGGTTTCTAATAAAAAGAAAAAATCATCCAGCCAATAAATTGGATAATATCTGCGAGTTATGTGGGAAGAGCATGGGTAAAACAAAGACTCCTCGCATCAGCTGCTCCGAAGGAGTAAGCAGAATTCAAATCAGCAGGGTGCTTTGCACTTCAACTAGCAGTGAATTTATCCTCGAGCCTTTTTAATATCTTCTTGAATGTTTTTCCTTCCTTTGTGATTGTGGGAATCTCATTGTCAAGTTTAATAGTGCAGTAATTTCCTGGCAAGCGAACCAGTTTTATTTCTTCAGTCTGTACTTTTCTGCTCTTTTATTGCAAAATGTGCTCAGCCTGAAGTTTGCTGTTACAGAAAAGTTTTGATACCTGAGGCTGGCGGGTACAGAGAGACGATAACAATTCTGAAAATGCTCTTGAAATTCTAAGGACCTGAGGAGGAAGACTATGTCTTTAAGCTTCTTTTGCTGCCTTCTGCTCATCAGAAATGTGTTAACAGAAGTGTCTGGGTGTGCAGTGGCTTTGGACTTTCATGTAGTCACCCACTGGTGTGCCTGGCCAGGAAACGGGGCTGCCACTCCTCTGTCTCTTTATTCTGTGTCCTCATGGAGCGTTCTGCTCACTTGGGTCCTGCTTCCATTGACACCCCTAGGGTCTGCTGGAAAACAAAACTACTCCATTACCTGTATTTAAGACAAGGGAGGTTTATTTATTTTTCCAGGAAAATCACAGTAAAAAGGCATCTCTAGAAAAGAGTCCACAAGGGAGTCTCCAGACTGCTGCAATTTTGGTGGTGTTGTCTGGAACACAAAAGAAATTTGTTCTGGCCCCAAAAATGTATGAATATAGAGTAAGTGAGCTCCAGGAACCTGCACTCCACGAAAAGAGACGTCAAGAGTCGTGTGTGCATGGGCTCTGGCTGCCTGCACGGACCCACTTCGGGGAGACGAGGAGCATGAGGCTGAAGGGGGACATCAGTTACATGGCGTAACCATGGGCATGGATCATCCCTTAGGAAAATGGGACTATGCCTTATTATCCAAATCAGTTTGGGTTGGTTTGGTTTTTTTTCCCCCTCCTGGGATTATCCAAAAAAAAAAAGTACAAAAAATAGGCAGATGGCACAAAAAGCTATGGCTGATTTAGGCAAGAGCTGAGCAAGTTTGGGCCCCATATTTATTTATTTTTTCCTTTTGGAAGCAGCTTACCTTTGCACTACAGCTACCGAAGAAGACACGTAGATCTACTGCTTGTGTTCCCTTTGGAAGCCAACAGGAGTTTTGGGGGCTGCTTTCCCATGTGGAAGATTGTCATTTCTACCATTGACATCTGCTTGGAGTAAACCCCGTTGGAGTATCACAGGGAAGGCTGCTGTTTTTGTCTCTGAGTTCTTTGTAATGTCTCTGAGTTCTTGTTTTAATCCTCTGAAATTCTTGACAGATTGAATTAAGAGTTGAAGGCTGGAGTGAAACTAATGTGGACAGAGTGACTTTATGTCAAATTTAACTAGAGAGTTGAGATGTGAAAGGAGGGACCTAACACGCTCCATCTTCATCACGCGGCACCATGGCCAGGTTTCTCCCAGCTGGGCCTGTTTGCTTGGCAACTTCTCTGCCAGTTACCTTTATTATAATGTGGCTATAGGGCAGCTGCACACTTCTTGTTACGTGGAAAACATCAATTTGTCACCAAACTAGAGAGAAAAAGAACACAAGAATTGCTCATTAGTAACAGCTAAAATCTGCATCTCCGCCTTGGCCGAAGCAAGGCTCAGCTCATTGCTTTGAGAGGTGACTACACATTGAATCCACGTTATTTTAAATGAAAATTAATCATAGAATCATAGAATCATTATGGTTGGAAGGGACCTCCAGGGTCATCAAGTCCAACCTTTATCCCATCATATCCCTAACCATCAGACCATCAGACCATGGCCTCAAGTGCCTCATCAACCCCTTTTTTGAACACCCCCAGGGACGGTGACTCCACCCCCTCCCTGGGTAGCCCATTCCAGTGCCCAACCACCCTCTCAGGAAAGAAGAATAGACGAAGCCTCAACAGAAGGGCTTCCAGAACTGGGTGTTTTGTTTTTCAGATGAAATGTATTAGACAATACTGTTCTGTTCCTCATTTGCAAACTCGGTAGTCACAAATTCAGTCCTGCCTGACTAGTTCCTGAAGAACAAGCCCTCAATGACTTAAACTCAGCTCAGAGCACTCTGGGATGAACTTTTTCCAAGGAGTGTAGATGAATGAAGTATGAAACACAACACTTCTGTCCCATATGATAGTTTGAGGCAGACACTGACTCTGAAGAGTTCATCCTGGCTACTATCTGTCCCACTGTTTTTAGGTGGCAAGACATGTCTTTTTCTGGTGAATTTAAAGGAAAAGCCCATAAACACAAGCTGTTAGTTTTTGGTAGCCACAGTGTATGGATTTTTTTAAGATTTCAAATAATTTTCCCAAGACCTTGTTTGGAGACACTCATCTATGGGATTTTCCTCCTGTTTGAACTGTACCTATGAGAACAGAAAATATTTTTCATTGTTCCTTCAATGAAGAAACCCAAGTTTTCCTTATTGGCAATCGGCTGCTGAACTTGAACTGTGAACTTCTCTGCTATTGTCATTCAGTTCTCTGGGGTTTTTTTAGCAGAGCCCCTGTTTTTTTTCTCTGTGCAGCCTCAATGTGCTTTGTATTTCCTATGCAGACATTCGATCACGGTTCGCTCCAGAAAGTACGTCATGGGATTTTGTAACTCCCTTACATAAAGAAGCATCAGCTGACATTTTATCTGCTGCTTGTCATCTCACAGAATGTCTGTAGCTCATATTAGGGTAATTGCTTGTTATGCCATTTATAGTAAGCATTGTATATCAAAGCAATTGAAAGGCTATCTTCCTGTGGAAAGCCTCCACAGCAAACCCATCCATAGAGATGGAGATTTGCAAATATTACATTCCTCATTGCAGATGCTGGAATTTTCTTTTAACTACTTCTTGCTTAACTTTTAGTGAATTCTTTCATCCAGTCTCACGCTCCTCTGTCGTGCAGCCAAGAGCTGGTCTGTTGTTGTGCAGCAAATACCATACTTTGTAATTTTCCATCGCTTTCCCGCACGCTGACATCAGGCTGGGTAAAGGAATCTGATAGGTTTTACTGAGGAGCAAACCCTTTCAGCGCAATGCTTTTTCACATCAAACATCTCTTTGGGTAATAAAGTTTATTTAGTTTTATGCATTAATCCCTTTCCTCATTCAGTTTACAGAATGTAAACATTTCTGCAAAGAAGGGGTTTTTTTTTTCCTCCTACAAGAGCACTTACCAGATCAATTTAAAAGGACAAAAGCATCAGCACTTGAGCATAAACGGCGTGAAACAAACCATGACAGGGTTTACTTAATAGAAGATTGAATCTAAAACATTTATCTGCATATATAGCTGTATACACTATATATATAGTCCATATGTGTAACTCCTCTTTATATAACTATATGTAAGGCCATGGTCTAATGGTTAGGAATATGAAGGGATAAAGGTTGGACTTGATGACCCTGGAAGTCCCTTCCAACCATCATGATTCTATGATTCTATGATTCTATGTGACTATAAATTAGCTGTATTCACAGAATATTAGGATCAAGCACTCAAAAAAAAATTAATAAATCCCAGTGCCTAAGTGCAGCTGGTGTACTTCAGATGTTTGTCTGATGGGATGCTGGGTTGTCCTGGAAGGCTTTGCTGTGCGTGGCTCTGCGGTGTGATGTGGTTCTGTGGGCAGTTGCACCATACAAAGGTACCTGATTGCCAGTGACTCTGCAGAGATGGTTTCATTAACTCAGGCAGTTCATTTTAAACTTCTATCCTTAAAGAAATTCTTGGGGGTGTTCAAAATACGGGTTGATGAGGCACTTGAGGCCATGGTTAGGAATATGATGGGATAAAGGTTGGACTTGATGATCCTGGAGGTCCCTTCCAACCATAATGATTCTATGATTCTATTCTATTCTATGTTTCTTAATAGAATTATCGGGATAAGTACACAAGTGTAACATCTGATCGTGATTTTCCCTCTCTTAGCTGTGGATGAGTTTTCATCAGGGTCTAATACATCGCAGCAGATTGTCTGCATGTGAAGCTCACATGTGAGTCACAACTGTGAAAGCTTTTGCGTAAAGTCCAGTGAGGCTTTTGGCCAGGGCTTTCACATCTTCAATACGTGATGGGAATTTGGTGACCAACAGAAGCAGCTCATGAGATGGACACACCCACAGTGCGTACAACAACATTCAGTGGAGATTTCTGTTGGTGCAAGTCTATGGAAGCCTTAACTGTCCTCAGCTTGTTGCAGAGCCTGCTGCATTGGTTGCTGTGATGCTGCTGTACTTATTGTGGTCAGCAAGTTATTTTTCAAGTAACTCCATTGGGAGCTGGAGTATGCTCAAGCACAGCTGGTTAAAGAACAACATCCAGTGCTTTGAGAAGGGGGCAGCCCCATTCTGCAGCTTCTCGTTGTGAGCCTTCACTTGGTGCCCGCAGGAGAAGATGCCATTGAGGTATTTTCTTCATTGAGGACTAGATGGGAATTCAGAAGTTGATATTAAGATGTTGAGCTCATTAAAACAGACTCCAGCTCTTCACGGCTGGGAGGCTGGAGGAGTCACCTGGTGTCAGCCAAACAAAAATGTTCCATGACACAGATCCCATCCCTTTGGGATGGACAGTGGACCGTGCCCGCACAAATTACAGTAATAGCTTGCAGCAGGGTGGGGAGGTTCCTGGAGCAGGTTGTGCCCAGTGCAGGCTGCCCAAACTCCTTTCTAGTCATCTCTGCTTCCAGAATGAGATCTGGAGTGTTTTCCAATGTTCATCTAATGGCTTCTCACTTTGCCTCCCCTTCAACAAACTCTTGCAATTAAAAAGAATAGGAAGAAATTAGGAAATAAAAGGGATGAAATGATATTAAATGAGCTGGTCACTGGTGAGGGAAAAGGACTCAGAGACCAGATAAAAACCTCCCTGTGATGTTTTCCTTAAAAGGCCTTTAGAAACTCAAGCAAGTTGGTAACTTGCTGTAATTATCCACAGTTACTGGCATGGATTGAAGGCACTGTAAGAAATACTGCGAGTTGAACTACTCAGGTCGGGACAAGAGTTTTAACCCAGGAAGATTCTGCCAAGAAAATGCACGGCTCAGGAGAGAAAATCTGGAGAAACTCCTGCTTTTTTCAAAGTGAAATTAGATGGCTGTGAAGGAGACATCACATCATGTTACGTCTTGCCAAGACATATGACTCTAAGCGAAGGCAAATGGTTTAGAAATTGTTCAAATGCTTTTATGCTTTTTGAGATGGCCAATTATGTAATGGCATAAAAAGCTGGCTGGCTTGGCTGGGCGTAAAAGCGAGCCCCCGAGGGGAACGATGCCATCGCCATACTCATCAGGAAATAAAGTCCTGCTGGCTTTAATTTCTTCTCCCTAAAACTTTCAATTAGGGAAAAATGTGTAATGATAAGAAATATAAAAATAGAAAATAATTAAGGAGATCCAAACACTGCGGTGTGTTTGGATCTCAGCTAGTTTAGTGTCTGCCAGGGAAAACATCTGACGTTGCCTTTCGGCGCTTGGGCTGTGCTCTAGGTTTGAGCCTGCGTGCTGCGAGCAGAACATCATCTGCTCTTCGTTTCCATTTGTGTACGACAGGGAACCAGCACTGCAGAGCACCTTTTGCTCATAAGAATGCCCCTTTACAAAAGCAAACCAAAGGAATACCTCCTAAAAGGTGGTTTCCTCAGAAAAGGGTATGTGTTTATTTATGCCAGACACTGAATTGTCAGCACACAGGTTAAAGGAGCACCCAATGTCCAGCTGAACATCTCAGTACTGCTTATAAGAGTTTATAACCCATATGACCTTGTGATCAGTTTATATTATTGTACTCCACACGATTCATCCCCTATGATGAATTTTGATGGTGTTTCTTTGTGGAGCAATTGTAAATTTGGTTTAGTATTGACAAGACTCTCTTCCACTATTTTTCTCTTTATCCAGAGGTGGTCTACAAAATATTTTTTACTTATTTCTCATCCTAACCCTCAGTGAAGAGAAGATAAATCATACAAGCCCAACTGGAAACATCTCGGCTTGACTTGCTCAGTTGTTTCCACCAGCTGTGGAAACTCTGTGCTGGTGAGCTCTGTGCCTTGCTGTGGGCTCCTTATAGGTAGTGCATTAAGTAATTAAGGTGTTGCAACATGTCCTGGCAATGCATGTTGTTTTGGGTTTTCATTTCAGGTGGCAGTGTTCCTGGGATTGTTTTGGAGAGTTGCCGGGGACCTGGGGCCAGTCAGCCCTCAGCCCTGGCTCGAGGCCAGTTTTGGGTGGCAACAGCAGAGAGTATGGACCATTAGAGGGTTCTGTCTTCTGGGGAGCCCATTTTGTGCTGGTGCCCCCAAGGACTCGTTGCTTCTTTAAGCCACCACCAGCCCCTTCGAGGTGACTGCAAAGGCTGTCACAATCTTGTGATAGGCCTCTGGTGGTTTCTAGGCCAGCCATTCCCTGCTGGCTCCTGGGCAGCTCTTCTTTGCCTGCAGCTCCTGAAGAGTTTCAGCTCTTCCTGGGAAAGCTTGCCTGACACTGCAGTGTGTGTCTTTCCTCTTGGCTGGATTTCTGTAGGGAAGGGCCATAGCTCCCATGCAAACACCTCCCTCGTGGCTTGCTCTAACCACAAATGCAGCTCCCGAAGGGCTCCTCCACCCTCTCTCCTGGACTTGGTGAACTTGGATGATCCTGGGTCAGGCCCTTGGGCATCTCGGGGCAGCTGTTAATGGAAGTGTGGATGTGGCAAGCGAGACCTTGTGAACTTCCTCTCGGTGAACTCATTTGGAATCACTGACGCTCCTGCCCGTATCAATTAGACATGGAGTGTTTCATGCAAAGTAGTTCTGAGGTGTTACCACTTAGCTCTTGGGGATTTTTAAAGGTTTATAGACTTTCCAGAGGGTAGGAAAGAGGAGAAATATTTATGTGTAGAACATTTTGTTGTTTCACTTGGCTGGTAAGAATGATTAGCCCCCCTTGCCCAAGGCTCCTGACCCCTGCTCTTTAACACTAATGAATGTAAATGACATAAAGGCAGTACTGTGAGAAGCCATATATTATTGTCACACTATGAGCAATGCTGAGTGGGGAAGGAAAAATCCCAACAAATGCAAAGCCCTTGGCACAGTAGGAATTCCTTGGTAATCCGGGTAACATCCCTTTCCTATTTGCTGCACTTCACTGCACACACGGTATTGCGGTACCACTGGATTTGTTACCTGCTCCCAAACAAGTCTCTGCAGCTCCATGGAGATTTACATTGCAATGTCTCAGATACTCTGCAAGTCTTATCCAGCAATGGAATATTTTAGTCCTTGCCAACTACCTGGAAGACCTCCTCAGCACTAGGCAGTGCAAGATTAAGGTGAAATAAAGAATTTATAAGGATTTATAAAGAAATTATGCACAACATGGACAGTTTAAATGTTTGTGGTGAACAGGAGTGAAACAAGCCTGGATGCACAACTCCATCTTCAGATCCAAAAGGTTTCTTACACTGCTACCAGCCCACCAGCTGGATAACACTGAACTGTACCTTGGAACCAGTTCCTATCAAAAAACTTCCGGCTTGCAGTCATCAAAAATAGTGTTGATTAGGATGATGTGTTTCATTTTATACCCTAAGCCTGTTTGGATTTCATCCAGGTGAAAATCTCAAAACCTCCCCTTCCCCGGGTGTTCTGATTCCAAATTAATTAGTCGGGTAATTTTAATTTAGGCTGAGAGAGTTAGGGTTGCTCAGCGTGGAGAAGGGAAGGCTCCGAGGAGACCTCATTGCTCCTTTCAATACCTAAAGGGGGCCTATGAGAAGGATGGGGACAGGCTTTTTAGCAGAGCCTGTTGTGATAGGATGAGGGTAACGGTTTTAAACTGCAGGAGGGGAGGTTCAGGTTGGATATAAGGAAGAAGTTTTTCCCCGTGAGGGTGGTAAAACACTGGCCCAGGTTGCCCAGAGAGGTGGTGGATTCCCCATCCCTGGAGACGTTCAAGGCCAGGTTGGATGGGGCCCTGAGCAACCTGGTCTGGTGGGGGATGTCCCTGCCCATGGCAGGGGGTTGGACTGGATGAGCTTTGGGGTCCCTTCCAACCCAAGTAATTCTGTAATTTTCCTCTTGCTAAACTGTTCCTTTTTGCTCAGATGCCTAACTAAAATATTAATAAATTGTTACCCCCCCTGTGGATTAAAACCAGGCTGGCATGGCTATGTCCTTGTCTTAGGGTGAATCTTTCTCTCCCACTTTGAACTTCACATTCATGTAGCCATTTTAACCCTCTTTTAAAATCAACAGGATCTGGGGTCAACAGCAGGATCAGTCCTGTTTGGGGATGGAGTGCTCAGCCCCAAGCTCTAATCCCAGTTTTTCCCAAGGTCAGGCATTCATGAACATAAGCACTGCTAGGAAAGCTACAGAACATGTATTTGAATAGGGTGATCCTTGCCATATCCATATTCATATCCATATTCATATCCAGGTCTGAAAGGGTGTATTTGAAGCTTGTGGCAAACAATGCATTCCACATTTGCATGACTTTTGTTTAAAATACAGCACAATGCTTTTTCCTGGGTATACACCAAGTGCTTTGTTTGGCCAGGAGCTGCAAGTGTTTTAGTCCAGCCTGGTATAGAGGCTTGGTGCCCTAGAGAGGGTTTTTATGGGTATGGCTCATGTTCTTTCAGCTGGTTGAGTCGATGCTGGAAGACAACAGGCGGTTAGGAAAACATGAAAACCAGAAGCTGGACAGACAGATTTGAAAGAAAACTTGCTGTTATTTTATGTCCAAGAGCACATCTAGAGCAGGAGGACTCTCATGGCATGGTAGTGCTCCATGGTTTTTCAGATACAGGAGCTTCCACACTGACCTTTGTGGATTGGTGTAAGGACCCACGTGAAACATTTCATTGTGTCTTGCACTGAGTGGGGGATTTGAAGGATTCCTCTTGTTCTTATGAAAGCTATGGAACAAGAAGCTGTCAGTGTATTTGATGAGTTCATTTGATGGATTGCATTGACCAAGAGCTGATTTATCTGCTGAATTAAATATCACTTCAAAAATAACTCTCTGTTTCTGCTAATTTGAGAACGAGTCATCATTTCATTGACTTCTGTACAAAAAGGAGTAGATGACCAGAATCTCCTTTCCTCCCAAGCTTCTAGCTTGGATCCTCATCTTTATCCTGTGTGAAAAAACCTGAAAATGCCTATTTTGAGAGTTAGTATACCTGCTGGGTATTGCAGCTAGGGATGAAGATACGTATAAAAGCCTCTGAAAAAAAATAAAGGAAACAAACTTTATTTTGCTAACTTCAGAAACAAAAGATAATAATTAACATTAAGGGAAACAACACTAACAAATGTTTTGTTTAGTTACTGAATAAAGTACCATTAGGCAAATTAGATTACAAATTTGAATTGACGTGCAAATTGTACAGGGAATTCATCCTAAAATAGTCCATACAAATTCTGCAGTGGTGGTAGCCACCTTGCTTGTTCTTTGCATTCACACCACCTCCTTTTGTCCGCGTGGTGTGACACGTATGGGAGCTGTGGGCAAGGACTGTTTGCCTTCTCTAGTTACAAGGACTGCTCGGCTCACAGGGGTTGTCAGAAACCCCATCTCTTGAAAAGCTTGAGGATTATGGTGAGCTGCAAGCTCTGCAGCACCAGGTTACTCCTGTGTAGCTGGGACTATGTCTTCAGTTCAGAGACTGGACCTAATAAATGGTGGACATGGCTACTTGATCAGCTTTGGCTTGCTGTTGTTGTCTGTCTGACAGCCCAGAGAATAAGGGTGAAAGCAAGACTGAAAATGGTCATCTGTGGGTTCTCCTCCTGTTATCTTCCCACTTCCTTTTCAGAAAGGGAAAATGTTGGTTTTCAAAATATTTCCCAACTGAAAACACACAGCAAGTTGCTCTCAGTTGGGTGTGTGCACGCAAATGACTCAGGTTTTGGCTGAAGGGGGTGAGAGCCTACGAGTCACGAATAGCAATGCACACACGTGCCCTCTTCTATCTCCTCTCTCATAATCTCACTTCAGCGTTTCCCTTGACAGATTCCCAGTTGGTTATGTTTTATGAGCTCTACTAGATAAATATGTGTAAAGGATAATAAAGCATAATATAGGAAATGAAAAGCAATTGTAAAAACAGGTAACAAAAAGAAATAATATCAAACAAAATCACATTTTTAAGAGAGGACACAAAGTTTGTCCATGAAACTGATAGCTCCTGAGGAGGTTACTGATCTGCTTGCCAGGAAATAGAGTCAGAGCTAATCTGAATAGGGTCAAACTGCATGCAGGCCATTGCAGTCCACCCAAGTACCCCTGTACGGACCGGTGCAGTGTGATCTGAACAGAGAGAGCCTTTTACATTTGTCACACTCATTTTAGATGTAGCTAAAAATGTGAGGGCTTTCCTTTGGCATACTCTGTCTTTTAGGCAATGATGACATTTGGTGAAGGATCAGGTGTGGATAGTTGGGGACCCACTGTATGCATGCTC
This sequence comes from Aegotheles bennettii, assembly GCA_013398125.1. NCBI lineage: Eukaryota > Metazoa > Chordata > Aves > Caprimulgiformes > Aegothelidae > Aegotheles > Aegotheles bennettii. The sequence goes on along the minus strand of VZRW01011919.1, from coordinate 23,306 downwards.
TGTTGGGTCAAGCTAGGCACATTTCTCTGTACTCTTCTGTAAATACGTGCAGGAGTTTGAAAATGTGAACATCTGGACTAACAGCAAGTCATAAAGACCCCAACACATCTCTGTATAGCTTTTCAGGGCAACTAGGTTGAGAGGAAAATGTCTGAGCAAACTATAAAGACTCGCAGATATTTGACAGGATAGAGACTAATAACCATCAGCTCCTGAAGGTACAGAAGACACAGCCAAAAACCAGCACACCCTTGTCAACATCAGATGAACAGAGGAGCTACAGTCAAGGCTTGATAGCCATCATCTCTTGTCCTTTGCATCATTGAAGGAAACCTGACCACACAACCCTGAAACACCCTCTTGGTGTGTGGATGCTGATCAGAGTATTTGGCCACACACATCCTAGTGCTGGCAGTCCTGTGGGTATGAGAGTGTGAATGAAAATCAGCTCTGCTTCAGAACAAAGTCACCTTCCCCTTGTATAAGCTCTTACACTGAGCATTGATCCATCTTTACTGTAACGTTATTTCCTCCACACTTTGTTTTCCAAAGGCAGCAGCAGGTTTTCATACATGTTATTAGGGTGATGGGCATTATTAGGCTATAACTTTGTCAGAAGAAATGTTTATGTACTAATTTTTCAGTGACAAATTTATTATTAATTTTACTTATCCAAGCCCTCAAATGCCTTGCAAAAATCTTCTGTGCTGTGGTGGTTGTCTTTGTGATGTCTCATTACAACTTACAAATCAGAAAGACTGGGGCAAAGTAAAGTTGGTCTTGTGAAGGAGTTTGATTTAAACACATCCTGTGAGTATCTACATTGAGAGTAGCATGACCTTATCCCCAGGCTTTAACACACAGAATTATGATGAGGAAAAGCATTCAGTCATCCATTTGCCATTGTGCTGGTGTGTATGGCATGTAAAGTCCAGTCCATGAACTTAACACTCCCTTGCTCAGTTTGATTAATTAATGCTGATTTGGACAAGGGTGACAAAATAGGAGTTAATGCAAGTGGGATCACAGAACCACAGCATGTCAGGGGTTGGAAGGGACCTCCAAAGCTCATCCAGTCCAACCCCCCTGCCAGAGCAGGGTCACCCAGAGCAGGGCACACAGGAATGGAACCAGTTGGGGTTTGAATGTCTCCAGAGAAGGAGACTCCACAGCCTTCCTGGGCAGCCTGGCCCAGGGCTCTGTCACTCTCACAGTGACAAAGTTCTTCCTTATGTTCACTGGATCCTACTGGAAAAGCTTTAGAAATAGCTAAACCTGGAGAAAATTGAGTGGGAGGTTGTTGATTTTTAAGCTACTACCACACTCCCCAGAGCAGAGATGATGTAGGTGTGTGTGTCATGTTGCTGATTTTCGTGTGATGCTTCTGCTGCTGTTCCAACTTATGACCCATTCAGTTTAGAGGAAGGTGAAGACAGAATCACAGAATCATTTTGGTTGGAAAAGACCTTTTAGCTCATTGAATCCAACCATTAACCCATCACTGCCAAGGCCACCACTAAACCATGGCTCTCAGCACCACATCTACATGGCTTTTAAAGATCCATCATGTGTTTCCATACACCAATCGTGGATAATTATGTTTTGTTTAGGATTGGAGATAGTTACTTAAGAAGATGTGTATTCTTGAGAGCAAAACCATTGCTCTCTTCTGTATTAATAACATAAGAACATATGGATCTTATGAATGTTCTCAAATCTTGATCTAATCACAGTCTCAAAGCTTCTGTCATTTGTGACCAAGGGTCTCACTTGTTCTAACAGAACATGGGAAAAAGAAATAGGGTTTTATTTAAAAGTAAGCAGAATATTAGGAAGTGAATTGTTATTTCATGAGTTTCTAGTTTGTCACAAGCTTCCATGCTTCCCTCTTCACACGAGGCACTACGTTATTGTGTTAAGACTTATCGAAGGTCTCCCTGAAGAGATGTAACAACCAGGATAAGCAAACCAGTTCTTCCAGAACTGGAAAAAGAACGGTGGCTTTGAGAATAAAATGAGGTCTCAGCCATTAGCCATTAGCTTCATTAGCTTAGGTGAGAATAGTTCAGGCTCCTGTGCCAAGTTCCTAAGCGTAACAGCAGATGATCAGGACTTGTCACCTTTGCCTTGTCTTCTGGGCAAGGGCACTCTTCTGAGTTCCTGCAGAATCGAACATACCTCGACTGCAGTGCCAGTGGGAGTCTCTGGTGGTATAAATTGCAAATAATATCCCCAGGAAGATGGATTGAAGGTTTAGGATTGTGAACTCTGGACATTAGGTGTCATTTGTGCTCATTTGGGTTTGCCCTCCTTATACATTTTCAATAAGACAGATTTTCAGGTCTCTCTTTAGTGCATGCTGAGATCTGCAAAAATAGTTGTATTTTTGAGAAGTGCTCCTTTAGTCTGAATTTAAAATATAGATGAATGCTGTGCCTGACACCTGGCTGTTGCATCTTTGCCTTTGAGAGGTGCAGGAGTGATTTACTGCCTGAGGTCTCTGCCTGGGGCAGGTATTTGTTTTCTAGCAGCAGCACTAGGTGGCACACATGGCCAGGTCAGAGCACCTCGGACTTCACCTGCTAGGATCACCAGCTGGAATATCTGCACTCAGCCTGTGGCTCACATCCCATCTTGCCATCTGTTTCAGCCTCTTGCAAAATCCAGGAGGTGCTGAAGCTGCTCCTGATGACAGCTGTGTGTATGTGCAACAGCTGTTTGCCACATCTGGATGCGTTGTTCAGCCTCCCTGCCATCACAGGTGTTGAATCTAAAGCTGAATGTAAAGCTGCAAATTTGTTAAGCCTGAGCAGGTCCAGTTGTATAGAGAAAACCTTGGCTGGTAAATATTTCTCTTTTAGTTTCTTTTTATCTTTGTCAGTTGTGTATAATTGATACTATACACTATGATGCAGAATGTGTTTGTTTTGCTTTCTGAGCATGTTACTGGCTCCTACCATACTGGAGAGATGTACTTATCTGGATATGGGGTGTGTGTGTGTGTGTGTGTGTGTGTATGTGCATTTGTGGCACATCCAGCCACAAAAACATGTACTCACAGGGTTTTCTGAGAGTCCAGTCTGAAAAAATTACTTGGTGTGTCTGGTGTTGGTCTCTTCTCCCCAATTGCTGATGACAGGATGAGAGGAAATGGCTTCAAGTTCCATCAGGGGAAGTTTAGGTTGGAGATTAGGAAGAAGTTCTTTCCTGAGAGGGTGGTTGGGCACTGGAATGGGCTGCCCAGGGAGGTGGTGGAGTCCCCGTCCCTGGGGGTGTTCAAAAAATGGGCTGATGAGGCACTGGAGGCCATGGTCTGATGGTCTAATGGTGAGGAATATGATGGGATAAAGGTTGGACTTGATGACCCTGGAGGTCCCTTCCAACCATAATGATTCTATGATTCTATTCTATGATTCTATGAAAATCTCGACCTAATTCCAAGGTGGATAATAAATCTACAGTATGTAATTTCTGAGACGTCTGCTCTAAATAAAATTTTAGATATAATGTAGACGAAGTCTTTAAATTGACCATTTTGGAACCTGTGGCCATGTCAATTCAGATGTAGATCATTCCAAGCTAATGAACCAAGTGATTCACATGGCTGCAGAGGTGTGGTGCTGATGGTTTCAGTGTGTTACCACGCTGACTGGATCCCATCCGCACCAGAGGTTTGTTGCACTCAGAGAAGGTAAAATTAATGATGGCAGATCGATTTCCTGGCCTCCCTTCCCCCCTCCTGCATTTCCATCCAATCACTTCGGCCTGTGGATGAGAGAATGGCACAGATATTTTGGAAGGAAGCTGCAGACCACGTGCGCGTGCGCTGGGCAGCGTAACCTGGGGCATTGCACAGCGCCAGGAAAATCACACAGAGCTGCTCTGGCATTGTCAGCGTTGGCATCGCAGAGAAACAGCAGGCTCTGCTAGAACAAACAGTCCCCTATTAAGACACAGGGATGTCCTCCTTGAGATTCTTTGGATTCTGTAGAGATTTTACCACAGTGCTAAATTTAAATTGGAAATTTAACTTCCATTTAATTATTAGGAAAGGAGCAGTTAGGTTTTTCTGCCTCACCTTTCCTTGCTGATGACCCTCTGTGCCTGCTGGACCACTTGGGATTTTCTCTGTGAGCCATCACACTCGTCTGGCAAACGAATGATATGTCCTGTGTATGTAAGAAACTTCTAAATCTACTGATAACGGGCATTCCTGGCGTGAAATAAGGGTGCAGTGCGGGGAGTACGAGTTAGTTATTTCTACTCAAGGTGCTCCTAGGCTTCAGTGAGGACATCAGGAAGAATGGGTTCACTTTGGCAACCGGTGTTTCCTGACAAGGACTGTTAACCTGGATTTATAAACTGTGCTGAGTTTCAACTGTAACAATTCTGAGCTTCCAATTCTTGCTCGGTTTTTAGAAAGAGTCTAACATCTTGATGGTTTTACACTGTAGAATAAAAATTTTCAAAAGAAAAATGCATAGGACAAAAAGGTCTGGGTCCAAGATCTATTTTCAGGACTTAAAAAGCGACTCAAGCATTCAAATCTTTGGGTGTTGTTTGGTTCAAGTTTGAGTTTAAAAAGCCACTTTATATCCAAGGGATAGTAATCTGCTCTTCCAAAATTCTGATATTCCTTCTTAAGGAAATTTTACAGAAGTAGTAGCTGTAGAGATGACAGCGTATTATAAAGTTTAAGTAAAACATTGTCAAAAGGAATAAAAATTAAATCCTGCCATCTGAAGTGCAAAACTCCTTGAAATATCCAGTTGGCTGATAATGGATTCATGAAATAAATCAAAGATAATCAATTCTAATGGTTTACTTGCAGAAGTAAATCCCCAATCAGTTGTTATTAGTAAGTTAGTTAATTCTCTTTAAGTGAATACTAATTAAATTTTGGACATTTGGAAAAAAAATTGTAATGATTGAACTGCTTTGATGTGGATTGTGATTATTTTTAATCTGATTACTAGTGGTGGCTCCTAAGAGGATGTTGTATCCTTATGAATTTGTGGTAATACAAATAACTTTAAAGGTGTGGAAATATTTCCTTATGTTTTTCTTCCACTGCGGGTCTTTAGCTTTGAATGCATGAAGTGTTAGAGAGGAATCCTGAAGTGACACTGAGTGGCAGGAAGCTGCCAGGACAGGAAGGCAAACACGCAGCAATGGATAGATGAGAAAATCAGGACAAAACCACACAAAATGAAGTGCAGGTTCCAAACGGCAAAAATTTGCAACCAAAAGAAAATGACCTGAAAATTACAGAGAGTAAGGAGAGATAAACAGGGGAAGAATGATGCCATTGAAATTCGGGTATAACAATTCACAGCAAGTTTGGGTCAAATGCCCGAAACAATTCAGTGTGAGTTTGAGGTTGGTCCTATCACGTACCGGAGTGGGATGTAGTGATTTTTAATGCACTTGCACCTAGATCATGTCATTCCCTTCTGAGCAGAAGATAGCTGGAAGAAGTTCAGAGCAGACCCAGGAATAAAAAAGGTAATTGGCTGGAAGGTTTGGGTTATGAGAGGGTATTAGAGTAGGTAAATATACCACATAACTTGGCTAAATGACAACTCACTGGACAGCTATCTATGGGCATTGGAAGGGGATATGCAGGAGGAGGATGAAAGAAGAGTTTCAGGTGTCTTTAAAAATAGCAGGCAAAGTAATGGAGGAAACATTCATCTGGACAGAAGGGAGGGGATCCTTTACCAATGATGTCTCACAGGCCATCACATTCTCTTCTGGGAAGTGGGGGAAACTTGAGGGGGCTGAACAGCGCAAAAGGGATGGGGAGGAGGTGGCTTGGTAGTGAGAAGCAAAGCAGACACAAACAGGAGGCAGAAGACAGGGAAGAAAAGAAATGTCCTGTTATCTCATCTTCCCAACCATGCTTGGCTGGTCCTCCCACTACTGTGCTAGAGCTGACTGCTGGAGGACAACCATTCTGCTGAGCAGTGGTGGTTTCATCTACTAGAGCTTTTCCAGGTAGAGCTTATTTGAAAGTTTTATCTCAGCAACTGAGAATTCATGCAGTCCTGCTTAGAAGATACATTCCATGTGAATGACAGTGGATTCTAAGTTAGCAGCACACACACTAATTGCCTTTTTTCAAGTGATCAGTAGCAAGGAGCTCTGATGTTAGGAGAGTCTGGATTCAAGGCTGGCCTGGGACCAGAGGGCATGCATGACCATCCAGAGCAGTCAGAGCAAGAAATGCCTCTTGCCTGCACAGACACCAACTAATTGGGTAGTCATTTCAGGGATGATAATATTCCAGTCAGATTCCTAATGGACCAACAGAAAACAAATCAGAAGGCTTGAGGACGTAACTGGAAAGATGGAGAATGAGTGGGAAAAGCTTACGGCAGAAGGATTTGTTTGGTGACCTTTACCCATTGGTAGTGTTATAATAAATTCTAAGGAATTATGCTTAGGAAATTGGTTGTTTGAAACAAATAGTGGCCTGGAAGAGCAGTTTGCAGCCTTAGGCAAAGCTTAAAACCAAAGACGTAGCAAATTAATCATTAACGGCAGTAATGATTTGTTTCCAACATTTTATTTTAAGAAAAGCAGTGTTTTAATGTCATGTCTGAGAATTATTACTCAAGCTTTAGAAATTTCTGCTGGTTAGGCTTAGGATGGTTTACACACACAGAATGGAGAAAGGATTTTGTCTTGAAAAAATAAATGTGTGAACATGAGAGTTAATTCCCTGAGGGAAATGCCAGATCCCATAGGGTTGTGAATGTATGTAGAAGGTGGCCATCTATGACCCATTTCAGAGCAGCCTTTAAGCATACGATTAAAACAACACAGATGCTTAAATTTCCTTGACGTCAATGGGACTTCAATGGGGGTTAAGTGATGTCCTGGTTAGAAAAGCCTGCATCACCTCATGCTTCTGCCCACTTGAAACCGGACTGAAACAGAGGTCCTTAAAGCCTAGGTGCCCTTTTATGTGGTACTCAGGTTCCACTGGCAGATATGTGCCCAATGGAGTAAAAATGCAGCGACAAACCATATCCAGAACCAGAGATAGTGAGATTGTTTATTGCAAATTTTGATATAGCTTTTGCACAGTTCCCTACACGAGAAGCTTCGTTTGGGCACCTACAGAAAGGTCCTTCATTAGGGGAGAGGCAGCAGGGAAGACTTTTGTATCCATTGATTTAGGTGCCGTGCTGCCACGTGAGAAGGGAGACAAGAGGCAGCCAGCAAGGAAACAAGAGTTTTATTCTGATAAGCGTAATGCTGGAGTAAGCTCTGTGTTCTTGGCATGAAATTAGAGGCAGTACTGATTTGAACTGTGCTGAACTTGCTGTCAAGTCTGGTTTGCTGTTCAGCAAGAACTCTGCTTGCTGGCATTTGGGTATTGACAACGCTTGCTGAAAGCTGGTAATGATTTATGTTACTTCTGTAGTTCAAAAAAAACAAACCAAAGCAAAGCAAGGAAGCAGAATAAAGGAAGAAAGATCGGGATCTGTAAACCCAGAAGTGAAAAATACAACTGTGGCTGAGGTACCTGGTCTACATTCAGTGCTGTTTTCACAAGTGCTGCTGTGCAGAACTCCACCAAACAAAAAGAAGAATGAAGAAAAGATCTGGAAACATCTCAAGCATAAGAACAGCTTTGTTCTCTTTTATTTTCTGCTTATTTACTATTTCTAGGAAGTTGCATGCTTGAGTTCCTTGTTAGCATAAGAATTCTTCACTGGGGTCTTCAGGAAAGTACCAACATAGTCTGTCTACATATTTTGTTCACTTGACTGCTCCTCCAAGTATTCTGACCCAAGACTATGTCCTTCTGCCAGTAATGGGCTGGTTTGTCTTAGTGGAAATTCCACTGTCCCCTATTAATGAAAATATCATTTATACTTCAATCTGTAATTGTTTTTTTTGTCAGCATTTTTACTTGGCAGCTTCTCAGGAGTAAGCCCTGTGGTACTGATGGTAAATAGGGAGTCATGTCCCTTAAGATCATTTAATTTGGGCACATCCAGGAATGTAAAGAAGCATAAACACTGGGGACTAAGCTGTTGCTCCCATTGAGTCATTAACAAAAGGGATTATGCTCTATCAAAAAATAACATCCCCTACTAATTGATAGATCTGTTTTCTTTGGCAAATTATTGCATATTCTTTTCCAGTAGATAGTGGTACTTGCGAGGTGTGAGTAGGTTAAGCATGCAGCTGAAGGGTGTTTCAAGAATTGCAACACTCCCCTCTGATTTCGGCTGTAATTACTGAAATGGGGACTTGCAACCCTTTCTTTTCCAGGCAAGAAATCTGTTTTTCTGGTCTTCTGCAGTCTGATGCTTGGTTCTCCCCTGGAGCAGTGGGTGAGTGTGGTGAACGTGCAGTTTAAAGGCAGGAGGGATCATGGAGGGAGACGAGACGCTGCCCGCTGGGGAGGAAGCTGCCGTGTTTGCTGAGATGGTTGTGCCTTTCATCAGTGCCACCTCGTTAGTGTTGGTCAGGAGTACACATCAGAGAAACAAAAATAAGAAAAGGTCAAATGTCCTGTCCAGGATTCAGCAAGTAATGGTTTAAGACCTTACTGAGGCCAAGGTAATGTCCAAAACATTGCATTGAATGGCTGCACATGGAATCTTAGAATCACAGAACAGTTTGGGGCGGAAGGGACCTCAAAGCTCACCCAGTGCCACCCCCTGCCATGGGCAGGGTCACCTCCCACCACACCAGGCTGCTCCAAGCCCCATCCAACCTGGCCTTCAACACTGCCAGGCAGGGGCAGCCACAGCTTCTCTGGGCACCCTGGGCCAGGCTCTCACCACCCTCACACCAAACAATTTCTCCCTCCCATCCCATCTCCATCTCCCCTCTGTCAGTTGGAACCCATTCCCCCTCGTCCCATCACTCCCTGCCCTTGGCACCAGCCCCTCTCCAGCTTTCCTGGAGCCCCTTNAGCATCTCCGTGGCCTCCTCTGGACTCTCTCCAACAGCTCCGTGTCCTTCTGGTGTTGGGGACCCCAGAACTGGTCCCAGCACTGCAGGGGATTCTCATGAGAGTGGAGTAGAGGAACAGAATCCCCTCCCTGGCCCTCCTGCTCACGCTGCTGGGGATGCAGGCATGGAGATACCACTCATGTTTTTCTCTAGTCTCTGAGTCCATTCAGTACTTGGACTTTTACAGTATCTTCTGGTAGGGATCTCCACAATTTTCTTATGTGACAAAACCCACCTCATTCACTCTTTAGAGCTGCAGGATAGGGTCCTCCTGCTTCTCACCTGTGTAGACTAAATTATTTGGGGAAACACATCTGCTGGCTGTGCTTCTGGAGGTCAGACACACTGGGGCCTCAGGCTTGTTGGAAGCCTAACAACTGAAATAGCGAAAAGATGGCTAATAATAGAAATTACAACTCGTTGGAGGAAAAAACCCAACCTGACCGCAGAAACTTTCAGTCTGCTCTAGTGTTGGATCGATGGAACAAAGCACAGTGTGTGTCTGCCTGCAGGCTGAAATCACCCCTGCTGCACAGGGATTATCTCCAGAATCAAAAACAATAACTGAAAGTTATTTAAGAGAATGAGGGAAGGTATAGGAAAATCACCCAGAGTATATTTGTAACTCAAAGTCGTGCGAGAAGGCAAACCAAGAGATTCCCAAACTCCAGGTTCTGAGACACAAAGTGCAGATTTTTTATCTCATTACCTTTGTTTGCCCAGGTTTGTCTGGAGAACTGTAAAAAACCCATTTCTGAATGCATCACACGTCCATCAGCTCTCCTGTGTTGATCTTTGTGTTGGGTCGCTTTGGGTATTTCCAGGTTTTACTTCTATTTCCTAACTCCTACTTGCAAAGCTGACCGTGGGTTTGTTGTTCTGAGGAGAGTGAACAGTTGCTGCTGGGTGGGGTGGCGGTGGTGGTGTTTGTCTGGTCTCAACGTTCCCCAGCCATTTCTGGGAGCAGATGTCTTTAATTGTTGGAATACTTTACTTCAGAAATAAATAATGGAAGTATTCCTAACAGCACATATAATCAGCTGCCAGGATCAGCTTGATAAGTAACAGCAACTCAAAAATTCAGCTTCAGAATAGGGGGAAGTCTCGGGTTTACTTTTCTTTGGGAGTGCCTTTAACCATTTATAAGACAGAGAAAGGACTCCATAGTTTCTCAGAGAGAGATGTGTAGGTCTGTATGATTTCTGAGAAACAACTGGCTCCCGATTTTCTTGGTTTTATTTGTATATCAAGGCAAATATTTCAGACATGTTTAACTTCCAGATGAGCTATTCCTTGTAGTGCAAAACAAAAGCAGAAAAAGATACAATTTTCTCATTCAACAAATGTAAAAACCATTCACTTCTGTGTGTACTCTGCAAACTCAGACCCAGTCCTTCCCAAGCTTTAAAAGTGGCAGCTTGAGAGATTGTTCAACAGGAGACTCGTTTTTGGTTATGAGACGCTTGGTACCAGATCAGCAAGTGCACAATGAGGTTCAGCTGCTCTAGAAGTATTTTTGAAAATTCAAATTCAGCCTCAATACACCAAAAAAATGTCTCAGTTTCCTTGTAACAGAAAACAATTGCAGGTCCTTAACTCTTACCAGTAGAACAAACTCTTGAGTTTAATTTGCTTTACAGGGAGTTTCTTTGTAATTAGGGAATATTTTTGTTTTACAGGGAGTTTCTTTATAGTTAGAGAATATTTTTATGTGCTTTGCTTTTGTCATAATAATATAGATTTAGGGCGTTAGGGAATAAGGTTTCCTGATAGTCCAAGAGTTTTTAATGGTATCTAGGAACTTGACTGAGTATTAGAACGTATTAAAAACCAAAGCCACCTCTCTACCTAGCATAGTTTCTCATAGTGGTCTTTGTTGTAGGTTTTTATGTCTAACTTAGTTCATGGACATGAGACAAATGAAGTAACACTTAGGAGAATGGAGACGAAATAACCCAGAGAGACAAAAGCAGAATTTGTCAGCAGAAGATGCAATGCTCTGCAAACACATTTCTCAAGAGCTTCTTCAGATCCGCCTCTCACACCTGGAGTCCTGGGTGGGGAGCACTCCCTGGAGAATCCGCCTGGAAGCAGCACCTGAGATTTTCACTGCTCCTAGGCTTCCGTTTTAATTCCTGATATGGGTGTTGAGTCTCATGGTCACAGCAAAGCTCAGATTGATTTTTGCCAAAGGAGAAGCAGAAGAGTAATGGGCATTGTGGAAAAAAAATAACAATTCTTTTAGCGTGCATGAAAAATTGCAAATCTGGTCTTAAGTAACAAAGACAGCAGGGGAGACTGGAGTGGGAATGGTCACTGAAGGGGATGCAGCTGAAAAAATGCTAAACCTTCTTATTGTCACACCTTTTCATTTTCTTAACTGCCTGGGCAAATAGTTCCACTACAAACAGAATTGTATTATTCTGAATATGACAGCATTTCTGGAGTATTTGAAATGTTTAATTGAAACAGATTTCTTTACTGCAGAAGAAGAAACACTTTAAAAAATATATTTCAGGAGAAAAATTAATGCCAAAATGAGACACTGGAGATTTGCTTACTCTGGTATGTTACGGTAGTGGAAATTTTGTCATAAATAACACAAAGAATCTTTGCCATGACAAAAAACAAAGCAAAACAAACCAAAACAAAAAAGGGCATTATAACAGAAATGCACTCATTTAGGAGAGGAAATGTGCAAGTTACCCTTTAACTGGAGTGTTGCCTTTGAAGAACCTGGATGAAATATGCAGAAAACCAGTGACCCGTGATGTTAATAATTGTGTGTCAAGAAAATGTTTATTATGCAATAATTCTCAAAAGGGCAAACAAGGTTGTCCAAACACTACCTTCAGCTTTTTAACAGAAATACTTTATCTCCTGAAAAGTGTCTCTCAAATATAAACTACGGGTTCCTTTTGACTTGTGATACTGGTGGGAGTTCTTTGCGGAAAACATAATTTGCTGGAGTGAAGGCTCAGCCCTCTCCAGGACTCTACACCCAGGCACAGGACGTGTTCAGGCTGCTCCACGATCCCAATGTCAGAAAATTTGTTTTAAAATGCCATTTTTTTTTTGAATCATGTAGTTTCTCCATAAGTCTCTTTGCACACAAAACACTTCCAAAAATAGAGTAAGCAGTGACTCCTGCAAACACTCATTCCCAAGAGTAGGAGCATTTTCTTTTTTAAAAAAATTCCATGAATAATGGTTTGTCAGAATCACAGAACCATAGAATCGCTCTGGTTGGAAAAGACCTTCAAGATCATTGAATCCAACCATCAACAATCAACCCAGGACTGCCAAGTCCACCACTAAACCATGTCCCCAAAGGCCACATCCAAACGTTTTTTGAACACCCCCAGGGACGGTGACTCCACCACCTCCCTGGGCAGCCCATTCCAGTGCCCAACCACCCTCTCAGGAAAGAACTTCTTCCTAATCTCCAACCTAACCTTCCCCTGATGGAACTTGAGGCCCTTCCTTCTTGTCCTATTGTTTGTCACTTGGGAGAAGAGACTGGCCACCCCACACTCCCACCTCCTTTCAGGGAGTTGCAGAGAGCGAACAGGAGGAACATGACTGTCAAGGTTGGGACATGATGAAGTCCCTGAACGCCCTATATTCATATTTTTGTTATTGCTGTGATGAACCCCACGTGTACTTCCCTGCTTTTCACTGATGTGGCCTTCCACACTCCCGGATGTTTTGCTTTGAATATTTTGAACCACTGTACTGATTAGTAGTGGGGTCGACTTAATTTCTTTTGACTTCTGTGCTGATGCAGTTTCTTCAGATCAGAAAGTCTTCATTAGTTACTGATTTTTAGTTTGAATTTCAAACTAAATTTATATAGTTTTCTGTTTACACTGCATTTTTCTAATCCTTTAGATTCATTCAAGGTGTAATAGGAGCACTCAAGGATTATATCAAGTTGTAGGAAATCTAAATAAATTTAATGCATCCATCCTCTGTGCAGGAGAAGTCAAGGAGATTCCCACAGTGCAGCCATTCTTCACAGCTTGGGGTTAGAGGGAAAGTCTTACTAAAAGAATTTCAGACAGATCGATAACACAAATATAAGCACAGATTATGTGGCAAGATTTTGAACTGCTAGTTTTGATGTGCCCAGCCTATCACTTGATTCAGTTTCCCTTTGAGGCCAGTGGCTGGTGTACTACTGACTTTTTAAATGATGGCTGTAGAGCAGAGCTGAGACTTCTGGACCAGTGAGTTCTTCCTTCTTCCCAGGCAATATGAAGTTGTATCTATCTATAAATATGTGATAACAACGTGATTTTTTTCAAGGGGGAATCATGCCTCACAAATCCACTTTGAAGATGTCAACCACCCTTTAGATGATCCAGTTTGATAAACTGGGATTTTTGAAAAAGGTCAAACATCCACAGTCCTCAATAAAAACTGGTTATAAAGGGGGGGGGGGAAAGATAGGAAGGAGTGTTCAGTTTTTGTAACTGAGAGGGAAACCAGTGGAATCTCTTGCTGGAGCCTGTGCTATTTAATATATTCATTCAGGAAAAAAACTTTAACAGTGGAGGAATAGGCTTTGCAGCTAACAGAGTTATTCTGTGCAGCTAGAACTGCAGCACACACACAGATGTGGATTCCAGTTCAGTGCTACTGCTCAGCAGGAGAGCTGGTCATCACCGTGGCTGGCCTGGCAGTCAGCAAAAGGCAAGGAAGAAGTTAAAAGAGGAAGAACTGGACCAGGCTGCCCAGAGAGGCTGTGGAGTCTCCTTGGCTGGAGACATTCAAACCCCGCCTGGATGCGTTCCTGTGTGATGGACTCTAGGTGACCCTGCTCTGGCAGGGGGGTTGGACTGGACGATCCTTCGAGGTCCCTTCCAACCCCTAGGATTCTGTGATTCTGTGATTCTGTGAAAACAGAAAAGAAGCAAAGCCATTGTTACTGTGTGAACTCAGGGTGAGCTGTGTTGGAATGACACACGTCCTTCTGCACGGAGACCCAAAATGTAAATGAAAGACCAGGGACTTACGCACCACGAGAAAAAAACCTGAATAAACATGGATTCTTCAGCTTGGAAAAGAGGAGACAGACAGAAGTCTGCAAGTGATTGGGGATTTGGAGAAGGCGCACAGGAAATTATTCGCTGTTACAGCACGAAAATTCAGCTGCAATCAATAAATGACCAACCTGTAGGCAAACAAAATAAAGGAAGTTTTCTCCAGGCTCGAATTGTGGAACTTCTAGCCACAGGAAGGTACAGAGGCTGAGGTGTTCCATCAAGAAGGTTAGACAGATATGGTAAGAGTTAAGTGACAGAGAGCTACTTAAAAATCATGGTCCTGGTGCAGCCCCAAGGGGGGGGCAGTCCCTCACCTGCGCATCACTGTGGGGTTCCTACATTTTTCCTTAAGTCCCACTACTGGTCACAGCTGAAGACGAGATACTGGGCAAGAAGGAAGGTGGAAAGTTACAGTGAGGGCAACAGATCTTCAGAATAATGAACTCCATATCATTCATGCTGTTAAAATAAGGGGTTTTTTTGTCTATTGCTCCTTTTTGTGACCGATTTTTGTTTAAACTGAGGCAACTTTATTTACTTCTATAACATAAATGGTACTCCAGGATATAATTGGGTAAGATACTTATTACTGTACTCATCTCCTTTAAAATGAATGCTTTTAAGTGTTCCTAGTATAAATACCATCAGCCTTTGTGTATAATCATTCTAATCTGTTGAAAAGTGGCATGATTTTCCTGTCAAGCATATGGCAAAGAAGATGGTAATGCCATGCCTGAGCTTTAAATAATGTAGCACTACCCTGAGACATCAGCTGCTGGGAGATCACTTAAAATGCCCTAGCAGCTTCCAGTTGGGCTATGGGGAGCCTTCAGCTGTCCTTGGGGTTGCACTGGTTCGGGAGGATCCTCGTGATGTGTCACCTGGTGACAGACACGGCCTGTCCAGGATCCAAGGGGAAGTAGAACAACTCTGCTGTGTGGAGGGGATGGAGAAGAGGGAGCCAGGTCCTCCACAGTGGTACATGACAGGGAGACCTTAGACAATGGGTGTGAGTTGAAACAAGATGGGTACAAAATGGATCTAAAGAGAAACTTCTCCCCCACAGTGACAGTCCAGCTGTGGCACAGATTGCCCAGAGAGGTTGTGCTGTCTCCATCCTTGGAGGCTTTCAAGTTCCCACTGGATCAAGCCCTGGGCACAGAATCACAGAATCCCAGAATCCTAAGGGTTGGAAGGGACCTCGAAGGATCATCCAGTCCAACCCCCCTGCCAGAGCAGGGTCACCTAGAGTCCATCACACAGGAACGCATCCAGGCGGGGTTTGAATGTCTCCAGCCAAGGAGACTCCACAACCTCTCTGGGCAGCCTGGTCCAGTGCTCCGTCACTCTCACAGGAAAGAAGTTCTTCCTGAGATTCACCCAGAGCTGCCTCTACTTTAAGCCAGAGGTTGGACCAGGAACCTCCTGAGGTCCCCTCCAGCCAGAGTCATCCTATGATCCCATCATTTTAAGAGGTCAGACGTTATAGATATAATAGCAGACAATTACAGAGACCAACTTCTTCCTTAATAGGAAGGTTTCACCCTATGTGCTGTACCTCAAGCTCTCAGAAGATATTTCGGGGTTGCAGAATTGTGTCTGGAACCTGCTGCTATTTTAGCCCTTCATGTTTGTTTCCATAACTGCCATGGTCTGTGGCTGTGGCTTGGCCACAACCCCAGAAAACCACCACGTAGGTGGAAGGAAGGGCAGAAAGAAGGGGTCTGCTGAGGAATCAGGCACCTGAGCAGAATTCCCTTTGAGTGCAAAGCTTCCTCATTCACAGTGGAAAGTCCTCAGAACGATGAGTTATTTTTGAAGTGATAGGAGGAATGTTTGCATGTGGGTGTGGGGGAGTAAGGGCAGAGGGAATACAGCTTGGAGGAGATTTCAGTTTTCTGCTGTACTGCTGTGTCTGATAAATTGTCTTGGAGGAGCAAACGGGCAGTTAATCATAGAATCACAGAACATGCTGAGTTGGAAGGGACCCTTCAGGATCATGGAGCCCAACTCCTGTCCCTGTGCAGGACACCCCAGCAGTCACACCATGTGCCTGAGAGCATCATCCAAACGCTGCTTGAGCTCAGGCAGGGTTGGTGCTGTGCCCACTGCCCTGGGGAGCTGTGCCAGTGCTCAACCACCCTCTGGGTGAAAAACCTTTTCCTGATATCCAACCCAAACCTGCCCTGATTCAGCTCCTGCTGTTACCCCCAGTCCTGTTGTTGGCCAATTAAGAGTGCATTTCTTCTGCGAAATATTGAGGATGCACTTGATATCTGCTGTGAGCTGAAAATCCAGCTCCAGGCAGGGACCCAGCTAAACCAGTTCAGGTCACGCAATTGATGAGCAAACAGGTATTTTTCACTAGGAGCAACCTTCATAGCAAGATTTACAGTTTCCCTCCCTGCAGTGTTACATACGATGGATTATTTTCCCCGCAGAAGGAGGGATATTGTATCTTGACCCCAGCGAGTGTCTCAGCCCCAGGGAGGCCCCTGGGGTGTGGAGCAGCAGGCAGTCCTCCACGGGTAGCGGGGCTTTGTCAGCCTGATCAGAGCCATTTTTTTCGGATCCATCCTGAAGTGTCTGGAGGAAAACACTGGGTTTATGTTACGCATCTGACCAAACCCCCGTTGGTGTTCACTCAGCTGCTTGTCTGTCCCGATATGCCCAGTCTCGCTCTTCTGTGGTTTGCCCCACGTTGTGTCTGAGCTTTGATGCTCTCGAGCAGCACACCAAAGCAGCCTCTGTCATTTGCCATCGCTTCCCTCGTGTGTCTGCTGCAGAAAAGACCTTTGTCTGCTCCGTGCCTCGCTGTGCTGGTTTCCATACCCTCTAATTGTCTCACCGCAGCTCAGGGCTTCTTTCCATTGTGGAGCAGCCGCTGCCAGGGAGAAGCTATGGAGGCAGGTCATGGTCTGGGGGCTGGAAGCATGTACACGGCAGATGGAAACACATCTACAGCACATGTTGGTCAGCGGAGGGCAGAAGTGGTGTCTCACACAACGGGGTATGGATGGAACAGCTGTTAGTGGGTTGGGATTGTCTGAAATACAAAACTTCACATAAAAGAGGATGGCAGGAGGTTTCTTAATCCATATCATTCAGTTGATGAGGCACCCCACAAAATCTCACACAGGCGAGGTGAGTAAGGACCTGCAGCGTGTGGGGAAGAGTGAGAGATGGGGAAGGCATCTGCCAAACTTGTCACAGGAAAAAAAGAATCATGAAACCCTACCTGTAATTTCCATGAATAGGATTAAGACCAAAAATAACTTTCTTAATAATATATGAAATAACAGGAGCGGTCACGACGTAGAAGAAAGCTTTTCATTTCTTGTTGTGTCGAAAGAAAGGAAGAGGAATTTTTGCCCACCAGTTAGTCAGCTCCTTATCAAGAGTCTGTGCTGCTTCCTTGGACAGGGAGAAAGCAGAGTTTTGCTACTCAGAGCTAAGCCAGGGAGTTTTGATGGAAATACCGTAGTTCCCCAATTCGTGTTCCTTCCTGCATTTGCTATCTGTAAAGATAGCACCAAGAAAGAACACAACCACAGCCATGCCCTGGGAATCGTGTTTTCCATAAATTTCAAATGCCCAGAAAGAGTTGGAGATTAAGGCTCGGTTTGCAGATAACCCTTCCTCAGCACAGTTCAGGGACAGCTCATCAAGCCTGAGAGCAACGTGTGCCTCCACAGAGGGCTTGCATGTGGCTGGAGCAGGGGTGTGCCAGGGTTGGAGATGCCTCTTGAGCAACAAGACCCCCAGAAACACATCTCATGCCTGCGCTGGGGTGGTGAGTGCTCACCCGCACCCCCAGGCTCACACAGATTCTGGACACCACTTCTCCAGGGCTGGGCAGCGTGTGGTACGTCCTGGAGACTTCAAAATAAGGAAGTGTGGTGACTTAGAGCACAGGAAAGGTGGGCATGTGCTCAGCCTTGCCGATCAGTCACCAGCCAAGGTAACTAACTTGCCAACAGCAACCATATTCGTGCCTTTCATCATTCCTGTGTGTTTCAGGCCCACCACTGAGCTCTTCTAACACAGTTTAGAGTCCTTTTCTACCAAAGGCTGTTGTCCTCAGACAGTAGTTGACGTGGAAGTCCAAAGGACTTCAGTAATGACACCACCGTGGTTTTGCTGCATTTTTCTTAATGTTAATGTTCCCTGAAATGGGCACGGTGAAGTGGGTGCAGAGGTTCTCCACATCAAATAAGCGCTTTCTGAGCTGGCAGTGCTGGGACTCAGCACAACAGATCTCAAAGAAGCCAGTCTTTCTCCAGACACACCAAAAGACGAGACTGAGTTTCACTTTGATGTTGACGTCAAGGTCTTTCCAAATACCCAGTTGAAGTTTTATGATGGAATTTGCTGGGGCTTTGCACATACTCAGCCTCTAAATAGGAACTCACTTCTTTGAAAAATGTGGCCACAAAAAAAAGAAACAAAGATAAAGGAAAAAAAGTGGCTCAGATGACTCAGCTAGGACCTCCTCAAAGCACAGAAAACCAAAGGGTACCCTTCCACAAGTGAGAGAGAAATGAGTGGCATTCACATTCTGTTAGCAAGGTTCCTTAGTGTGTAGTAAACTGGTAGCCACAATTAGAAGCCAGCAAGCCACTCCTTGGAGCAAAGCAATTGCAAGCCAGAAACCTCATTTTCTCCATCATCTTACTGGTCTCCTGCTATGATGTGCTGCAAGAGCTGAGCAACCCTGGCCATTACTTTTCACCTACTTTTCTGTCTCATCTGGTAAGGAAAAAAGGCATGGTAGGAAAGTGCTGTCTGCTAAGTGCTGTCACAAAGCAGGGCAGAAAAATGCATCTAAACCACAACAGTGTCATTATTCGGGTCCCTCTAAACCAACCCAAACGTGCCAGCTGCTTCCCTGCATCCCCCCCTTCCCCGCTTCCCCTTCCTCCGGGAAGGACCATCGCACACAGCCAAAATGGGATAACGTGATCAAGTCAAGCTTTTGATCTTGTGAGTGCCAGCTGAGGAGCCAGGGGTGCAATTGGGTGTGTGATGGGGGTGTGGGTCACACTGAGATCCTGGACAGTGCTGAGGCGTGGGGGGAGCAGCAGCCGGACAGTGACAGGGGTTGGATGCCAAGGAGTGACTTCCATGTGTGCCTAAGCTCAGCTGCTTGGCATTTGGAAGCCTTGGGGTGGCAAAACTGTAACCTGGAAGTCAGATTCTCCTCCCTGAGCTGAAGGGATTTGGTGTGGACCAAGCCACGGAGACCTGGGAGGCGGCCAGTAAGCCCATGGGCCAGGCAGTGCAGCCACGGGCGTGGGGCACTGACCCCAAACTGAGCCCCCATGTCCCTGGTGTTCACGTTCCCCACTTCTGGGTCCAAACTGAATGTCTCCTTGGCTGGAGACATTCCAACCCCGCCTGGACGCAAGTTTGCTGATGACACTAAGCTGGGAGGAGTGGCTGACACACCAGAAGGTTGTGCTGCCATTCAGCGAGACCTTGATAGGCTGGAGAGTTGGGCGGGGAGAAACTTAATGAAATTCAACAAGGGCAAGTGCAGAGTTTTGCATCTGGGGAAGAACAACCCCATGCACCAGTACAGGCTGGGGGCTGACCTGCTGGAGAGCAGTGTAGGAGAAAGGGACCTGGGGGTCCTGGTGGACAGGAGGATGACCATGAGCCAGCAATGTGCCCTTGTGGCCAAGAAGGCCAATGGCATCCTGGGGTGCATTAGAAGGGGGGTGGTCAGTAGGTCAAGAGAGGTTCTCCTCCCCCTCTATTCTGCCTTGGTGAGGCCACATCTGGAGTATTGTGTCCAGTTCTGGGCCCCACAA
>VZRW01011918.1:58167-86461 GCA_013398125.1 Aegotheles bennettii | reverse complement strand
CCTAGTTGGCTTGTCCACCATTCTTTTCTTTTCAAGGTAAGACTCACACAGATTTATCTGCATACTTTTTGAAGTTTCCACTTTGGTCTCCTTCCATTACCTGCAGTCTCTTAAAAAGGTCTAAACAAGGTTCTTGATCTGTTCAAAGGCTTCTCTTCAAGAAGAAATTACGTTCTTCAACAAAATGCCGTAATAGCTTCATAAACTATTTTCAGGGAGGCAGAAACCCTGGCCAGGCTGTGAATGATCCAAATAAGGTATATTAAAAATGCACGTGTTTGTCCTTTCAGTTAATGGCTTGCTAGTGGTTGGACATACTGGCTGGCCCTCAAAAGCTGTTGCAGCTATTGTGTTCAGAGGACACGTCCCCATCTCAATTAGACCTTTTTTTGTAGGCCTGTCCTTAATACCTCTTAGAAACTGTTTATTCTGCTATTTTCCCCCAGTATACATTCCTACTTGATCTCTCAGGGTGTATATTGTTGAACTTCATGACATTTAGAGGGAAACAAATGCCAGCATCAATTCTATTGTTGTTTTCTAGGAGGTCTTTGTTGCTGATTTTGCAGAGGAGTATAACTATATACAACTGTTTTGCCTTTTTAAGCACATTGAATTGCACTTCAAATTCTACCCAGCCACAGATAAAAGAATAAAAATAACAATCTAGCAAGCTGATACCTCCTAAACAAGCATAAAGGAAATGCAGACACAGTAGTATTTTTCTAATGAATTACACTATCATTAGGAAAGGTTTTGGTTTGTGTACTTCAAACTTTGACTACTCCAAATTTTTTCATGCATTCCAAATTGAATTTCTACATACTGCAGATGTTAGTTCTGAGTAACTTTAATGACTCAGAGTAACAACTAGCTAGTAACAACTACAAACATTCCAACCTTATATGAATTAAATGTTGGTTTTCCACTTCTTTGGAAGTCTTGCTTCATTCCTGATGTTAAAAAGAAAAATAATTAAAGAAGTAAGACTCGTCATCATCTTCACCGCTCTCCTTTGATTTATGTTAATAACTCCTGTGAGGTGACAAGATCTGCGAGGTCCTGCACTGATTCTGATGACTACAGAATCCAGTTTGACATATAAAAACCAAAAAAACAAAACAAAAAAACAAACCACAAACCCCATGTTTTCTTTTTTGAGAGAAACAAACTCTGTACAGATTCCCTAGAGATGCAGAATCAGATGATAGATAAAAACTGATTTATGAGAGAACCAAAAAGTAAAAATCTCATCTTATGTGAAACTTCTATTTTAAATGCCACGGTAGCTGCAGTTTTGATGGTGTGGTTGTTAAGCCTATTTAAATAATGGGTGTGAAAACACTAACATTATTTACATCTCAGAAACTGAAATGCTTTCAAGTCTTAAAAGTGACTGAACTTTCAATCCTCAGCAGTAATATATATACAAGAAATCCATCTTACTATGCAGATTATATTTGAAGATGCAATATAAATACATAACCCCAAAGTAAGTCTCTTTATTTCCCCCTTTAAAGAAAAAGAATATTAGAAGCAACACTGTTAAGCATATTTTTAATAATAGTTTGTGGAGACCAGTCATGAAAACACAGTTTTCTCTACTTGTCTGTCTTTATTTCACCATACTCAGAACACACACTGTGAGTAAAGGTATAAAAAGAAAAAGAAATTATTTTAAACTTATAATGCAGTCAGGTGCCATGTTGTATGAACTGACACTCTAGGTTTTACCTTAAGGGTCAAGAGAAATTCCCACAGGTCTGGTCATATGCTGTATTTCACTTCATGATTTACTTAAAATATTTTAGATAAATGGTTTTCATCTCAAGAAATTCTCCAACTATCAATATATGCATTAATTTACATTCATTACAGACAAGAATTCTTTATGCATTGGAGATTCTGTTTTTGTAACCTGACTACTGGATACGAGGCAAGTAGGACCTCCATCCCTCCAAATCAGACTATTCAGGGTATATTACATTGACTTGGTCTTCCTTTCTTTTTGACTTAACTGGGTTTCTTGACCTTTTACCTTTAAAGCTGTTGCTTTGTAGTGGCAACGAACAATGTTGATGCTAGCAAGGTAAGAAAGGTAGCTCCAGGGCACCATGAACAAACAACTGTTTCTGAAGGGAAGGTGTTTGTTACTCACTGTCTGCCAGAGGCCTTGCTGAAAATCTTTTGAATTTTGATGATCAAATAGCAGTATTGAAGTCTGTATTTATGTTAATGTAGTTCACCAGTCATCTCCTTTCTTGGTGTGTGTTACCTGTTAGAAACTTCCCAGGGGAGACTTAGACTTGTTTCAGTAGGCAAAAATTAGCCTTCTGTGATTAATATTTTTCTTTCTCAACTTTCCTTTATTCGCACCAGTCAAAGAGGCAATCTAGGGAAATACAACTCAGTAGGCTGAATTTATTCTTTGTGACCATCCCTCCGAGAGTCTCCAGCACAATCTTTCCTGATCTTTGGATCACAACAGATTATCTTCTAGTTGCATTTTATTTATAATCAGGATAACAGTCATATGCATCCTGTCCGGCTCACTTTCACTGGATCTGATGCTTTCTTCCGTTGTTTCAAAAGAAATAGTGCAATTGTTATTCCCACAAGTACAAACTCTGTTAGCACTTTGCATGGCAGGATGAAGTGATGAGCTCTGACAGCTAAGCACAGTTTGACCTTCTTCATAAACTATTGCTTGATTCCAAGCAGTCTCTCCATGTTCTCCCATCCTCTCCTTCCAAGGCTCTCCTTTGAAAGAGCATAATTAGTTTCTGGAATCCTGCATACATTTTTTATGGAGGAAGTATTTATTCCAGGCAGACTTTTGGTTAGACTTAGTATAGCTTCACCTTTCTCTTGTCATTATGATCTGAGCTTCTGTTGCTTTCTGATTGGAATTGATTTGCTATAAACAGACATATATACTCCAGAATCACATGATTCTGTTCATATGTCTACTACTGAAATTAAACAGGTCAGCTCACCAGCAGAAGAAAGAATCTAGCAGATTCACATTTGTACCATATAAAAAACTCGTCAAAAGTTATACAGAAATATGAATGAATCACACGTCAACTTCGAAGTCCCCTCTAAAATAGGTTTATATGCAACATTCTATGGAAACTACTTGCTTGAAGCTAGTAAATCAGGTTAGGAGTTCAGCTCTATACTTTCTACTATTACTAAATATATGCTTTTCATAAACCTGCCTATTACCAAGTCCCTCTACTGGGAGCTTTGAAAACAAGTAGAAGAGGTATTTTTCCAGTGATCCGACTGTTCAATAATCCTTCAATACAGTAACTAAAAATGCACTTACAGCTCATGCGGATATGCTAACTCTTATCCAGCCAAGAAGATGCTGACAGTGGAACAGCTACACCAGTTGCATAGGCTGTCTTGGACTGGGCATCAAGTTTAATCAAGGTCTTTAGTAAGGACTGTAATACCTACCTAACCTTGCTGCATTGTTATTGCTATCCTAGCTATACCTGGGAAAAAGACTGAAACACAGATGTATTTCAGCAGAAGGCACACACATGGATGTAGGAGAACATGCTCAATGCTCTATGGAGCCATGTATTTCAAACCAACATCTTGAAACTACTGTATATCCTTCCTGTGCACGTACTTAAAACTGCCTGTAGATCTAGTCTTGACAGACAAATGACTAAGTAATTGTCTAAAAGTTTTCCTCAGTTCTGAAGAACTGGGGAATATCAGTTCGCTGTCTGTTAATAAACCCTTCAGAAGTTTAAGTAGAAGCCTCCTCCCTTTTATCTCTAGTTGGAAAATCACTCTAGTTGGAAAAGACCTTCAAGATCATCAAGTCCAACTATCAACCTTCAACTCAGGACTGCCAAGTCCACCACTAAACCATATCCTCAAGGGCCACATCCAAATGTTCTTTGAATACTTCCAAGGACGGTGACTCCACCACTTCCCTGGGCAGCCTGTTCCAATGTCTGACCATACAAACCAAATAGGGTTCATCCATTACCTTTGCCTCCAACTTTCTTTCAACTTAGTTAAAGGAATGGGCAATAAAGCTTTCTAAGAGGCAACTCCCTTCAACTAAGCTGAAAAAAGGGCTACCATATCCCTCAGATGGTAACAGGAATGGCAAAAAAGGCGTAAGTTATTCTAGTTGAATCTTCAGTTCCTACATACCAATCTCTATACCCTTCTCAGTATTAAGTCTTAGCATCATGCCTTATGCAACAAAAGGCAATGTATCTGAAAAAAGGGGACATTTGAGAGTACTATATCTTTCAGGCAAAATAGCTTCAAGATATACAATATCAAAGCATTTTTCTGCACTTACCTTTCTTTCAAAGACAAATTTAACAATATAGCATGTAATTGAATTTTTATTTACAAATTCAGCATACAACAGCCTTGGAAAACAAAACAAAAAATGTAAATCCATTGAGTTTCCATATTAGCTTCCCAAATCACAAGAAAAGCTGGGTTGGTGAGAACACTTGATTTCACAGGTAAACATACCTATTATTCAAAAAGAGAAGTGATCTGATAAAAACAAAGAACAAAAAAGAAAGTGTTGAGTGCTGCTTTACATGTATATTCACTAGGAACAATTCAGGTCTTACACAGGATAAATATTAAATGCCCATCATCACAAAAAGTTATGTAGCTCACATTTACAAAGCAATCAGAAAGCTTATCTGAAGGACCTACTGCTTTATAGCTTTATGTTAATGCAGAAGGTGGCAATTGACCGAACATTTCAAGGTTCAGGAGAGTCCAGTAACCTGTTGCTCCCGACTAACAAAGGTGCAACAGTCCTTTGACAGGTAAACTTAGAGAGTCTGCTGTCACTTCTCATCTTAGTCACAAAAAAACCAAGACATTTTGAGCAGGATGTGGACATTTTGTTATACAAGTATTAAAAAGAGTCCTTAGTTAGTATGCTAGCTACCTGACACCAACCAAAATTTTGAAATTGATATTATCTTGTGTTTCAAGGGAATAAATAAAAACACATCAACTGCAAAAGAGCTCTTTCCATTCTGTTATGCTTTCCTCATTATTTCTTGAAGAAAACGTGTATTCCTTCTGAAAAGACACAAAAATACAGCTCCCTTCTCCAGTGCAGACAGGGTAATCAAACACACCTCAGCTGCACTTTTTTCCTCGAGCCTCTACAGAGAGCAGATAAAGATCAAGTTTTGATGTCATCATTACCAGTCTCAAACTAATGAGATACTACTACAAAGAGCAACCTACCCGATGAACTTCTGGCATAGGGGGCCAGGGTAACTGCATACAAACTGCATATTAGGAATGTCCATCTTGGCATCTCATCTCCTGAATCATGCACAGACACACACAAAAAATACTTGAGCATGCTAGATGTTATGGGCAAAAGGCACACCTGACAATGTGTAAAATTTTGATGACATTTGTTTTCATTCCAAAGACTGGGAAATTAATTTTAATATAGACACAATCATATGATCCATCCTAAAACAACAACTTTGGTGGCCACAAGCAAGCTTTGTACAGCTTTGATGTTCTTACCAAGTTAGTGTTTTCTACCATTGGAGCATCAATGAGTAATACTAAGTCACAAATTCACCAGTGTTTCAGTTCACTACTGTGGTTTAGCAAGATGGTTCCAGCAGGCACAGGAGAAAGCTTATGCAAGAGTACAACATATGGATCTCCTGTGATACTTACAAACTCCTGAATACAGCACAGGGACAGTCACCTGCGCTCCCATTCTCTTGTTCATGGGTTTTGGGTTTCCTGCTATATATATACACTCTACCCTTCACTTGCGTTTTCAAACAAACATCTAATAAGCTAAATTAATGAATTTACTTCAAGCATGAAAGTGTTTGAAGGTTGTTTTTGCAAATTTGACGTTTTGTATGTAATTAACTAGCATAAAAGCATCCAGTTTTTTACTTTATGCTAATGCTTGGTAAATGTAGAGCATTTAAAAATATCAACATGAATGAAATCATTGTAAATGATACTCTATCAACTTAAAAGCTCAAGACTGAAAATGCTGGAATGTCCAGTATAATGTCTAAGACCCCTGTATCAGAGGAAGAAAATATACTAAATTTTTATTACAAGAATGGTTCCAAAAAACCCAATCATCTGATTTCATGCTTAATTGTAAATGTACAAGAACTTGAAGAAAGACAACGGGCTGCAAACACCTTGAAACTGACCATTTTATTTGAATAATACTTATTTGGAAAAAGGTCCTTAAGAGTATACCTTACACACACACAGACCACTATTTGTGCTGGTCAGAGAAGGAAGCAGGACAAACTTGGTACAGATGATTTTACAAGGAAGTTTGGTAATTCTGACTGAACTTGTTTAAAAAAAAAAAAAAGATTTCAGACTTGCACAGTGAACATCACAGCTGATAAAGAAGTAATTGAGGGATAACAATAGTTAACAGTCTATGCAGCCGTCGTAAAAGGTATCTAGTGCCAGAGAGCAATGAACAGAAGTGATTATTCTGCAGCTGACTTTCCTGCATAAGAGCAACAAACAATATTCAGCTGCATGATCGCAATCTGAATTGGCATTTTGATCACTGTTCTAGAAAACAGGGTATCACCATCTCACTGCAAAGTTTTCAGTGTGGGTGGCAGAAGATAGTTTTAGCTACCAAATACCAAAACACAATTTAGAGAAAAAGGATACTACATTAAGGCAAATCAACAAATATTTCTTTCTTTTGTGACTAAGCTCAGGGAATTTTCTGAGATGCAAGTAAATTAGCATTTCATTATGTCTTTAAATTAAAAGTAGTTAATGAATTGTAATTAATGTTATTCTATAGAAATCAAGTTAAAATGTCAATAAGAAATCTGTTAGTGATACAAAATTAAAATAGTCTTCTAGCAACACAAGAATGAGACAGTGTTCATATCACTTTCAATTGCAATTTTCTGCCTCTCATGTGTTAAGCATTCCTGTAAACAGAGTAACTACTTTATTCGGAAGAACAGTTTTCCCCCTTGCAGCCAAAGCATTTTATTGGACACAGACAAGACGAGGAAGCTCTTTGAATTTATACTATATCCTTTACCTTATAGATATCAATTTCAAACACAACTTAGACCAAAGGTGTTCTGCTAACAAAACCTCTTGGGTCTGCATCTTCATGCAGACTAAACACACCCAGGATTAGGGATGTCAGCAGGGGAACCCAACTGGCGCTCCCAGTCATCGAAATGTCACTAGAGGGCAAGCGAAGCACTAAGAGCTCCCCATGCTCAGGTCTCCAGCAGCAATCTTGGTACCAGATTTGTTCCGAGGCTGCCCTGAACAAGTCTGAGGGATAGAAGGAGCAGCAAAAGGGATGCAAATGTAATTTAGTATACTGTAACATTGCTTGAGTCAGTATATAGATTCGTAGGGCTTTTGCTTACAGAATTATCATTATTACTTGTTTACTGTATTAAAAAAACCAACTCATACAGTCCAGACAATTAAAGACATAAGAACATAAGAGGAAATCTAAAAAAGCAACTATTTAAGCTTAAAAAAAAAGGGATCACAATCCACTGGAATAAGCGCCTATATATTATTAAAAGCTGCACTGAAGACAGAGGACTTGAGGGGACAGTTACATTTTTAAATAAATCGCATCCCTAAACACTTCTGTTACACAGGTACAAGACTGAGTAGGTGTTAGCACAAGTATCTGGTTCAGGGGCTTGATTTCTGGGACAAGTCTAATCTGACTTGTAGCACCTCAGGTGCCCTGAGGGAAGTTCTCAGGCAACTTGTAAAATAATGCTTTTGCTCCTCCTTGTCTCACCATAATACAAGACTACAGAAATTTAATAGTGACATTTTGGCACCTCCCTTGCAAAGGTGAGAATCAGACTAAGTTTGAAATACTATTGAATAGCATGCCCTAGTTTAATCACCAGGCCCTTATAAAAATACAGCACAAGTAAAGGCAAAAGAAAATGAAAGAAGAAAGGCTTTACTACTTCTAATCTTTAATCTTCTTCTTTACTAAGCATTTAAGCTGGGCCACTCTTGCATAAGACATCACAAGGAAGAGGTTTATGATTTCTTCTTTTTTTTTCTTCAGGATCTAGAGCATTTATACTGAGAAGCTTCAATTTTTCAGTCTGCCAAGTGCAATTTAAAGTTTCACCTTCCAGAAGTTAGGCTATAACCATGTCTGCTAGTATTGCTTTTCTTGTTCTCTTCTTCACAATCAAAAATCAATTAGGAAAGGATAGACTTGGGCAGTGTTAATGTAGATATTTCCTAGCTTTCCTTCAGTGAAGAGCTTTGTCACATCACAAACAGGAATGAGCTGACACATCCTAAAACACTGTTGGCCTTCCAATGTAATCAGAGTTGACACATCCTACAGCTGCCCTTGAGTTGAAATGGTACATTCAAATATGGTGTTGCCTCTTGGCCATCCAAAAGGGAGTATTTGCTTTGTGTCTTTGACACAATTATGACAAATTGTGCTGGCCCCACTTTTTTGTTATTGCTGGTGCTGTTCTGTTGGGCTGTAATTATTTTAATTGTCAGCTTCTTTTATCTGTTTTGGCTTGAAAAAGTAGTGCTCAGCTTCCTTTTCTATTGAGAAGTTTATTTTAATCACTCTGTAATTAGTGGCTGCACAGGTACTTCTCCATCCTTCTTGGAGGAGATGAAAAGAGATGAAAAATTGTTTGTATAGAACTCCATTAGAACTGCACATTGCTCAGATAAGAAGACACTTAAGATGGAGGAGAATCAGCTGTGTATCCAAACATATTTTGACTTGAGCACCTCCCCTATGAAAACAGGCTGAGAGAGTTGGGGCTGTTCAGCCTGGAGAGGAGAAGGCTCTGGGGAGGCCTCATTGCAGCCTTTTAGTACCTGAAGGGGCCTACAGGAAAGCTGGAGAGAGACTTTTTACAGGGGCATGGAGTGGTAGGACAAGGAGGAACAGTTTCAAGCTGAAAGAGGGTAGATTGATTGGATATTAGGAAGAAATTCTTTACTGTGCGGGTGGCAAGACACTGGCAAAGGTTGCCCAGAGAAGCTGTGGATGCCTCCTCCTCCTGGAAGTGTTCAAAGCCAGATTGGATCGGGCTTGGAGCAACCTGGCCTAGTGGAAGGTGTCCCTGCCCATAGCAGGGGGGTTGGAACTGGATGGTCTTTAAGGTCCCTTCCAATCCAAACCACAGTATGATTTGAGAATACCTTTAAATTAAAAGAGTGGAAGATGTAGATCACACCAGAAAAAGTGTACTGGCCTTCCCGCATATTGTAGTTGCTGTACTCCTGGCTCACCTACACTTAACTTGCTGAGCATAGTCCTATATCTGAAAAGTATTTTCCAAGCCTTTGCATAGGTAGAAGCTATGGCAAGAAGTGCTGACCAATGCTTTTCTATTTAAAAAGGATGCTGAATGCAAGGTCAGTAATTTTTAGATGCACACCTCACTTAGGCACAATAGCTCCCACAGGTAAAGGCCACATCAATTTGTATTATTTCTAATAAGCCCTTGGTGTGCATACATACACTTCTCCTACATGGTTGCATTGACCCTGTTCTAAACTTGATTTTTTTCAGGTATCTGGTCATTTATCTCATTTCCTGTACCCTCAAACTGGATTCTATAACCTGGGTGTCAAGAGTTGAGTTAGAAATTCCCAACTTTTACTGTGTTTGAAGAAACAGCCTAGGTAGGGAAGCAAAATAAAGCAAGATTAAAAGAATAAAAAAAATAAAAATCATAGGAAGCCTCCAGTTTTCACTCAAATGAATCAGTGTGGAGAATAACATCAGTGTAAGAACATAAAAAAAGAAAGTACACAGTCTTTCCCAGGTAATGAAAAGAATCAACATGGCAAGTTTGCTATGCAATTTTTGAAAGCTATCATTTCCCATGTTACCCTTTATCAGCCTTTCTTGTAGCCACAGAGCAGAATCTTGACATCAGTCTAGAAAAAAGGCTTATAGCAGCAGTAATGAGCGAAACATATTTTTCTGCCCTTTTTTTCCTCCCAGGGAATTGTGTCTGTTATATCTATATACAAGATGACTATCCTCCCCACTCAAGCCAGGATAAAGGACTTTCTATACAGTCTAGAATTACTGCAGGTCAACAGCACTGAGACATCAACACTACTGTTTCTAGTAGGAGCGAAATTCCTGCAGAACCTCACAGAGTCCTTGCTGCTTTGGCTGGAAGAGTTTGCAAGATAGTCTGGCTAGCACTGGCAACATACTCATCAGGATACGTTTCCCCTAACACTTTCAGGTTTGATGAATGGTTGGTTTTGTTTTTTCCCCCATTTATTTTCCATTTCTAGGCCTAGGGACAAAACCAGTTCTGTCAACTTCTAACGTATGAACATTTTTTTTTTGCATACACATGTATAATAAAAGGATGATCATAGGAAAGAAAACTCCCAAATATGACAAAAAATAAAAGTAGTATCATCTTGGATTATCCTGTGTACTATTTTCTGTTATTTGGGAAATCCTACTGTGAAATACTACCTAGAAAACATTTTCTCCAATTTAACCATATCCTTGATAGGACTAATAAAGAACAAAAACAACTTGACATTGCTTTCAGGAATACTGTGGCTGGTCAGGATGTTCTGGAGTCAGGAGATAATATGATAGGGATGGATACCAGAAACGAGAGAAACCATGATCTGTTCTAGAACAGACTTCAGTTTGCCTAAGAAATCAAAGGTTGGAGCAACCACCACCCAAATCAGGGTAATTCAGTCCTAATGCATGACTTGGATGACAAAAATCAGACTGACTGAATAGCAAAAAGAGTAACAAACCTGAACCATGTGCTGACACCCAGGAGGATGGAATTTATACAGATAACCAC
This sequence comes from Aegotheles bennettii, assembly GCA_013398125.1. Classification (NCBI taxonomy): domain Eukaryota; kingdom Metazoa; phylum Chordata; class Aves; order Caprimulgiformes; family Aegothelidae; genus Aegotheles; species Aegotheles bennettii. The sequence goes on along the minus strand of VZRW01011918.1, from coordinate 75,581 downwards.
TATTTTACAAAAATGAAAACTTGCTCAACGAGTACTCAATCAGCACTCCACTGAAAACTAAACTTGTTGGATGCAAGGTTGGATCATTTATTAGAGAAGTGCATCAAGAAGGTTTAATGTATTTGGAGGAACTAATCTTCTATGCCAAATAAAGGCAGATCTGAATATAGTAAGTAGAAAACCTCTAGGAAGGCCTGACCACCTGCAGAAACTTGTTATCTGCAAATAATTCCCAAATGAATTGAGTCTTAGCCTAATTGAGCCACAACCCTTTTATTTTCTTTCCAGCATACCTAAGGAATATAACTACATCACTTGAACACTGAGGATGATGAAGGTGTTCTTAGCATTCAAACCCAAACTGATACTAGCTGTGCTTTACTGATCCCTGAGCTATTTTCTGTGCTATAAATTTAACACTTGCATGACTCTAGGGGCTTCAGTGACACACATAAGCTTGTTATATTTAAGCAGTATTTAACAGCAATGCCAATAAATCAGAAGTGAAATTTCAGCAGAGCTGAATGCAGAAGCATCCACATCCCCAGACATGTGTCTTAACTATTAGTAATGTTCATTGAAATCTTAATTCCCTCAGACTGAGGTAGAGCCAAGCTAACATAGGAAACAATAATGCTATCCGACATGCATGACCTTTCTGATTAAAGCAACTTGTCTTTCTTAGAGAAGTCAGCCACTACAGATCATTAACAGCTTTGCACTCTATTCTTTAAAATACTGTATCAACCAATTCATATTCTTTATTTCTGGTGGCATTTGGAAATGTCTCAATTTCCTTTTGAAATTAATGAGACACAATGGGTATTCAATTGTAGGTCAGCAATGATGGATGTTGCCTCACAAGACACCCATCTATTTCTACAGAATGTTTGGGCCAGTTCCACTCCCATTCCCTGTGCCTCCTCCTACCCACAAGGAAAAAAAAATGTTATCAAAAGATCCAGCTGATACATAAAAAGGTATTTTACTATTTGATCCTTATTTAATTGAACACACACAATAATGTGATACAGAAAAACCTGCTGCATTTAAAAAAAAAAGTGTTACAGTGCTATCAGAAACCCCAGGACAGAGATGATAAACAACCCTTCTTTCACTCATTCTGTTCTCACATCTCCATTTCAAAAAAACACCAAAACAGACCACTGACCACAGAGCAGGAACCCCAGACACAGTACATTAACTGTGCTGGTACAAGACTGATTTTGAGCATTTAACTTTTTTCATAACATGGATTTTTAAGTACATAAATAATACATCTTTTATCAATGCACTCCAAAAAATAAAACACACCAGCTTTCAGAACATTGATGTGTTTCTTCTATCACTATATTTGTTCCAACAAGTGACTAACACTTCCATCACAATTCCCTTGATACCAAAGAGGTAAACGTTTAAGATCATTACCACAGGGATCGAATTCATATCAGTCACACAAAGTGAATTTCTACAACCTTCTTGCTATCAGCTTTAGATACCACTCAAAGATTTAGAGATACTGTACAACCACTGAAAGGTGGCAATATTTTTCCAGGGAAAACTGTAAGAAAGAGTTGCATTTGAAGCCTATAAATATTAAATAAAGCTTGTTTTCTAGCTCAGACAGAGCTACATATGTGCAAACTCACATGAAAATCAGGTATGCTGTAATGCCTTAGTTTTCCCTCTTGTGCAAAGTTTAGTTGCCTGATTATACTCAGGGTTAATGTGGAACAGTTACATATTGAAAATGTAATGATCTATTTGACACAGATAACATAAGAACTACGGAAGTGCTGTAAGCAAACAGGTATTGCTCAGTATTTGAGTGTTATTTGGGATATAAAACTGACAACTTTTCAATTGCAAAGTCCTTGGCTAATATCCACAGTTATTTGAGCATATTTTCTGATAAAAATCACATTAAAATGTTTATTTAAAAATACACAAAAACTGCATGTGCATATTTTTTTCAACTTCCTCTTCATTTGCTCAAACTAAAACCAGTTTTCATCAGAACACAGAAATCTGCTTTTCCACTATAGAGGCTATTTCAGTTTTCTGTCTCCTGTCTCATTGGTTAGCAGAGTGCTTTAAGCACAGATCCAAAGGGTCACCGAACGGGAAAGGCTTTTCCCCTAACTTTCATACACTTAAAAATGGCAGAACTGTTATTGTTGCTAAAAGTCCACAAAAAACTCCACCAGAACCACCTTCCAGGACAAAAGATGACTGGAAAAAGCCAGCACAAAGAGCAAAATGTTACAGAAGTTTGAGTAAAAAAAAATAAAATCAGAAGTTTCGAATGAAATCATAGTTCACACAACCTTAACTATAACTAGGAAACCTAGAGGCTATTTTAATTGCCATAGCACTTTACTAAGCTTTCACAGATGCTTTTAGGAAGAATTATAAACTATGGAATTACTTTGTTTCCTATAACTTCTAGGATGTAGAATGTATTGTACAGACCAACATCAGGCATTGGCCCTGATCCAAAGGGTGCAAGTGGCAAGTAATGCAGTATTATTGTTGCTGAAGATTTAATACAGTATGTTGAAACAGTATTTCAGTATCTTTGTAAATGTTGACTCATTTCCTACTACAGTAACACACTTGTACGCAATATTCTGTGAAGGAGAAGCGATTTGATAAACAATTAAAATGAGTATTTCCAGCATAGAAACACCTGCTTGAGAAACATGTGGCCATATCAAGAGGGCAGCAAAAGCGCTGTTACTGCAGGCTTCTCAGAATCAAACAGGCTCAGAACATAAACCAGTACGTTCTGTAAATGGAAATACAACATTTATGGAGATACAGCTCAAACAAATTGGGAAAGTTAGCTCTTAAGAAGATATGCTTTTTTCTGATTAAACACAGTAAGATACCTATTTAACCCCGACAACATAAGATACCAAGCTGGGCATGCATTTATAGGACTGCTGTCTCACATTGCAAGTACTCTGGGACGCAGATTTTGAATTCCAGCCATGGTGAACCTTCAATGCTTGTCCTTGTAGAGCCAAAATCAAAAGTTTGTATCCCCAAAACAAACTTTGGAGCAGTCACCTTTTACTATGCATCAGTAAGGAACATAACTGACTTCAGTCTCAGAAACACATCAATTTAAGAAACCTGTTTTGTAGGTCATTGTAGTTGACTATATTTAAGCTACTCACACTAGGTTTCGGGATTTTTTTGTTGTTGTTGTTTTGAAGTCAGGGAGAGAAACAAGTACTACTTGGAAACAATTTAATACTAGAATAGGCATCTAAAATAGATTAAAATGCATCTCAATTAATTTATTTTCACTGCCCAAACTTTCAATAAATAAGCTGTCGCAGACAAATTGTCATATTGTAAATGTCTAGAATTAGTTGAAAGTAATCCTATTTTGAGCCCTCTGGGCATCAACATGGGTGCCCCTACGTGTGATCTAGAAATTTCACTACCAGATCTAATTCCAGATATACCGTCATAAGAGCAAGTGGTAGTAAATTTCTCCTTGGGGTTTACAGTTTTATGGTTTTCCAACGGTTGGAGTCCTGAATTCCAATGACAGTACCAGCATCATCTACTACAACTACACTAGCAAATACTGCAGTCCAATAAGAGCAGACTTATAGTGTGAAAGAATGTTACATGGACTTCTTATCTCAAAGTAGCTACAGCATGGTCCCATGGACTAGACGCCCACGAACAGCTGTGGTACATTAGTTGTTGTGACAGTGCCTATCTCCTAGAACTGATCCAACCAAAAGGAAACCAGTGTGCACCACGTTAACCAAGAATGTCAGTAGATATAATCAAAAAACTAACTTTAAAAAGCGCTCTGTTGACCTAAACTAAAACTTCTTTGCATGTCCAAAGAAGGGCATTGAAGCTGGTGAAGAGTCTGGAGCACAAGTCTTATGAGGAGTGGCTGAAGGAACTGGGGTTGTTTAGCTTGGAGAAAAGGAGGCTGTGGAGAGACCTTATCACTTTCTACAACTACCTGAAAGGAGGTTATAGCGAGGAGAGGTAGGAGGGTGGTTTGGTCTCTTCTCCCAAGTAAGAAGTGATAGGACAAGAGGAAATGGCCTGAAGTTGTGCCATGGGAGGTTTAGATTGGATATTAGGAAAAATTTCTTCACCAAAAGGGTTGTCAGGCCCTGGAACAGGCTGCCCAGGGAAGTGGTGGAGTCACAACCAGATGTGTCAGAGACATGGTTTAGTGGTGGACTTGGCAGAGCTAGGATAACAGTTTGACTTTATGAACTTGGAGTTCTTTTGCAACGAAAATGATTCTGTAATTCTATAAAACATTACTGTAAATATACCTACTAACCAGTTTTAGAAATACCGACAGTGGTCTCGCAAGTAAAGCTTGTCTTGAACTATTTGATCAGGTCCCAGAACATATATAACTAAGGTCTCCCACAGTACAAAAGCCTTGCTTTTCATTTAGGTGTAGCTATACCTAGCAATTCAGATCGAGAATGAGAAAAAAGTCACAGGTAGTAAGCAGGTACCTTGCTTTTATAGATCCACTTACAGGCATTTACATTTATTCATAAGATGCACAAAAAATGTATGATAGTTCAGGGGTTTGATGCACTGTACAATGACTTGTTCTTTATCAGAATCTTCATCTGAACTCTCAACAGAAGCAATAAAAAAATGAGGAGATCCATGTTCTTAGACAGTTAATACAAAGACAGTACCACTTCATTTTTAGAGTTTCACAAGGTTTTAAGTGCACAACTACATTTCAGGCCAATGTACGAAACTCTGATCTTGAGCAGCATATGATGAAAGCATAACAACAATACTTTTCATTTTATAACTTCAGATATATAAATATTTTTACTCCTCAAAGCAAGACTGCCTGCAAGCATTCTTCCAGCTTCTACAAGAACATAAGCATAACAGAGTATTTCTCAGTGCATATTTATACTTGCCAAGGTGAGGTGGGAGACGTATATTTCTCTCTAAGCTAGCAACACTTAATGGTAGCTTGTACTGCATGAAAACAACAGGAATAATGCTGTGTCATTGCATAATTATCTCTTAAACTGGTGCCTAAACACCATACACTTAAACTTGCAGCTCAGTGCCAAATTCTAATCTCAAGTTCAATTCCTTTAATAGAGTCTCTCATTCTTCACATTTCCTGTTCCACTGTGGTCAAACAGTTATCATAAAAGGCAAATCGTCAAGAGACTCATGAACTTGTAATTAAAGGAAAATAGATATATTGCATTTATGAAGCTGTATGAGGCAATAATCAAGAGATTCAAACTACAAGCTTCTCTGAATAGAAGAGTGCATATTATACATTAATTATAACAGGTCTTTTGGGTGTTGATAGAAAATAATTCCTAAAACTGAAGAAAAAAACTGAAACTTACATAGAGAAGATGAAAACATGAATGATATGGCAAAAATCAAACTTCAAAAATCCTATTATTACATATTGAGTGTTGCCCCACAGTGAGGATTTTTCACTTGAGAATTGTAATGGGTTCTGTGCAGGTCAGAAGGTTCCAGAAATAGTAAATGACTGCATACATAAAAATCTCAGCTAAAAAGAAAAAAAAAGAAAAGAAAGAAAGAAAGAAAAAAGACTGGATGGAAGCTCTTAATATTTAAAACCTCATAAACCAAGCTTTTGAGTATCTACATCAGCTTGCTATTAAAAGTATGAAGGTTTCTTTACTAGAAAATCTGTGTTAGCCTTAAGGAAGGAAGTAGCTCTGTTCCCTCTTGCCATCATCATGACCATGTAACAACTTAGTGCAACATCACCACAACTCAACCATAAACAAGAAGTGAACACACAGGGAGAAAAAGGAGGTTATTCTACCTTCAGCTAAGGAAACTCCTGCTCAGAATAATTGCCCTGGGTGGCCCAAATCCTTCTTTCCAACAGTACAAATAGAAAACCATAGTTCCAATGAGTCTTCAAAGGCCACCAACATTGAGAAAAGTTGTACCAGTGAATAACCCAGGTTCTTAAATTATTCATGACACTGGGACCACTAGGAAAGTTTTATTATTGAACACAATCTTAATAATGTATTTTCCCTTTTTCCCCCTAAAACAAGAGAGTCTTTTGTTGCATTAACAAATTTGTTTAACCAAGTCACAAAGGCCAAATTTATTCCCAAGTCTTTTCAAGTGACGAAGTTGTTTGAGTAGTCTGGCAAGCAAGAAAACACTGTGTGCAGTGATGAAATGAGGAATGCAGACACATGAGACCAGCACTCCATGTAACTAATTTTTACAGAATGTCCTCTCCTGATCTGCAGGCACTACCCAGGAACTGGTAATGCAAAATCCCTACCACTTTGCATTAGCTGGTAAGCTCCATACCATTCATCCAGACAGGAGGGAAAACATCTGAACTTATAGTTCTTAACAGTGCATGCTACAAAGATTCACCAACGCGAGGGAAGATTTCCTGGGAAAATGAAGGAATGACTTAGTCTCAAAAAGACCTCTGATGAAGTGGTTGGAAGATGAGGGGGGAGAAGTGGATAGCACTCAGAAACCTAGCTTGGAACAAGTACCAACTAAATACCAGCTATTTGTCACCAAATTGGTGTGTATACAATCTCCAAAACACTGCCCTGCTTTAGCCTTCTTCTCACCAGACTTACTCTTTGCCTCATCTCTCCAAGCTCTTTTTTTTCCACCCCTCTGAAAGTCTGTGGAAAAAAAAATAATTTTCGAGCCTTGTTTCGCTGTTCAACATAGTGTTTCTTCCAGAAACACCTGTCAGAATTGTTTGCCTATCCACTAAATACAAAAGATAAGTTGGTTGATTATGGATTGCCTGCACCAGTGTGTTGGTCCCAAATGAGCTCTTGAACACTGTGAGATTCCAACACTGCATTAAGATCCATGTTGCAACTGAGGTCAGAATAGCAGTTGTGCCCAAGAAAGACCCCCGAAACCTGCTATCAGTGTTTTCCTGGCCTTAGTATTTCCTCTTCATTAAATAAAATATTTTCCAGAAATCCACAAGTAGCCCTAAATTTTTGAAATACATAAGGTAAGCTACCAGGCCCATCGAGGGCAATCATTTCACCGATAAACATCTCCTTTGCATTTTTCTAAGTTATAAAAAAATCTCATTAATTTCTGCATAGGCCACCTCGTCCCACTTCAGGCATGCTTGCTTTTTGCTGAGTGACAAGGACACTCCATGTTAGCATGGCAGTTTCTCCATTCAGGGAACCTCTCTGTGAAACAGAAAAGGGAAAAAAGAGGTCTTCAAATTTCCCAGTCTCTGTCCCCTTGGGTTTAATATCTACCTGGTATATTGGTAATCACTCATTGCATGGTTGGGCAGCAAAAAAAGAAAAGATCACATTTTAGATATTCTTGTATTGTTACATTATATTTTTTGTTTTCCTTTTAACAGGTATACTTCTCTATGGACCTTAGCTTTCTAGAGCTACAGGAGCTACACAGCTGAAGGCAGGGTTAATACTCCACTGCCAAGGTTGCTGCTGATGTTTTACTTCCAGATGATTATCAAGTGGGAAGTTACTGCTAGGGAGCGATCTGATATAGTGTCAATTAAGCCCTTATTTTTTAATTTACATTTTAATACACTACACCAGAAGAGCAATAGTTTACTAAAATCAGTAGATGGTTGGGTGCTGTTTTTTAATAGCACATTGCTGACATTATAGAGCTTTTCCTCCCAGGACCTCTGAATCTATCTATAAGTCTTGTCCAAAGGGAAAGAATCAGACTCCTTTTTACTATTAGTATTCCTCCTTTTTCAGTTTGCTTTCCCCCCCCCACACTCTTTGCCAGCTGCAGCTTTGAAATTTTTATGACTATTTGACCACAGTATCAAAGAAATCATTTGGGAACAATCTGTCCTGAGTTTCTTCTTTAAAGTCCTGTGGGCCAAGTGTCAATGCTTCAACCTCCAACAAAGGAAGAAGCCTTTGAGGAGGGAGAGGAGTAGATGAGTTCTTAAGCCTTAGTGTGTTTCTTGATTTTTTTCCCCCCTTTTCTTTCCTCTGACTTCAGTTTCTTTTCTATTCCTAGTTCTGGAGAGGAAAGGCTATCCTCTTGCATTAATCACTTTTTAAGGGTCACTGTGTGAAGTCTGAGCCAGATTCTGCATTGCTAGTGTATTAAGCTCTTTCTACTCAGAAAATCCTAGAATGAAGCTGTACTAGAAAGGAATCCTGTGTCTTTTGCAAGGTCACAATGATGTGCCTCAAGATTTTTGGTGGAAACAATTCAAAAATTCTCTACTTGCTAACTGTAAGGCATGTGCTGAGTAAGAAAGGACAGCAAAGCTTCTTGTCTATCAGTCTTCCAATTTTCACATTCTCTATCCAGCTTGAAGAACCAGGGAGGAGGTTTAAAAGTCTTGACCCACATTTCGTGCTCTCACTCATCACAGAGTATTTTCTTTCAGTCTCCATCCTATACTCTTTTCTCTATAACACCCTTGTTTGCAGAGAACACAAAGCTGATAATCTAGAGACAGACTCAAATTGTGCTCTGCAAACTAAGGGCTCCCTTTGTGTCATTTTGGCCTCCTGTGTGCTGTCCATCTGCTCAACTGCAAATTTTGCAAATGCTCAAAATTCTCCTGTTGAGTCAAAGGGCTGGCAAACAGTCCTGGTTTTGATGAGACAATACCTTCTTTTTCTGAGCTAGCAAGAGCCTTATAGGCAGGCAAATATGAGAAATTAAAGCAGACATTAGAGCTGTTGAGGAAACTTCAAAAGCTTTTCCACAGTTCTTTCAAACTGTTTTATCCACTGCAGTTAGTGCCCACTACTGGCAATAGCTTCCTCCAAACTGTGACAGAGAATTCCTGTATAGCCAGGCAATGGGCTGACTATACAGTGTAATAGCAGCAAAAGACACAAAGGGAGCTTTGTGGTTTTAACTACCAAGTAGGAACCAGGACAAAAATTTTCTAAAGATCCTGCAGAGCATTTAAAAACACAACAGATCAATGTATGACAAGGACAACTTTCATAGATTCGAAGTCATACATTAAGCTTGGCTGGATCAAGACAAAGCACAACCAATCTTTTGTTGGTTTCTCAGTTACTGTTCTGCTACTGAATTTCCTTTGTCTCAGAAGTAGTACTATCATCTAGGTGAAGGCTGACACGACTAGAAGATGGTAATTTATTCTGGTTTTATTTAAATAATTTACTAAAAACCCTACATCCAGTAGATAATTTAAGTATCAGCATCCATTTGACAGCATCCAAATGCAGGGTGTGGTTTTGTTGTTTCAGAGTGAGGATCTCATTCCTAGCAGCTACAAGCTATTGAATCACATTATCCAAAAAAAAATCAGGATCACATGTCTCGTATCAGGGTCAAGATGCTGGCTGTTTTTGTGGTGCACTAGCACTAATCTACATATCCTTCACATAGCACTTCAGAACTCCCTCAATCTCTTGGCTACTCTCATAATGACTAGACAAATTGGCACAGTGTCCAGCTAGTCTAAAAAGATAGAATCAGAACTCTGGATCTTTCAATGCCTGATCCAGGCTCCTCCAGGACATAATTTCTGTCCTAATTATAAAAATAGCAGGGTCTGGCAGAGTTGGAGTGCAAGAGATAACATTCAGGCATTCTTCTGCAAGCACCTCTCCAAGAAGAAACAGGAACAACGGCACAGAATTAATTGGCAAGAAGATACAGCCCAAGCAAATGCAAACACTATGGCTGATAACACTTCTAACCTTAGTCTTGTGCTGATGTCCCCATTTATCTTCTTGATAGCCTGTTCTTCTCAAATGTTTCTGGAGAAGCAGGTAAGGTATAAACTCCAAAGAAAGGATGGAGCTTTAGATAATTTAGGAAATACAGCAACACTGAAAGCTTTAGAATTTCCTATTTTGTTTTGCAATTTCATTAATTTGAATGAAACAATCTACACTGGTCTAAATTTTTCATCCTGAGAGCTAATTTGCTTTTGGGTCCCTCTCCCTCAGCAATTACTGGAAGAGTGAGCTGGAGCAAGACGATGTCTAGAACTCCAGCAGGTATAGTTCACATGAAGCATTACAGCATGCAGCTTTACTTTCCTGTTCTCTCCTCCTGTCAGGTGCCACCTCCTTAATGCTACATCCATTCAATTTACCATGTTGTTGTCAGAGAGACTCCCTTTCTGCAGATTTCTCCATCCATCTCAAGGAGGATTCTTTACTCGGCATCCCCTTCTATCACATACACAGTGTTTGTGAGACAAGAAAGAACACGTCTCAAATCACAAACCTCAGATTTTCAAATGGGGCTTAAACACTTGTAACCATATCAACTTGGATCTGGCTTCCTAAATGCGTCTAAGTATTAGTTCTTCAGTATTTCTGGCACCTCCAATCAGCCCTAAAAAGCACAAGGGTTTCCTCATTTCAGTCACCTGAAGGTGCATCAGCCTAGCCTGCACCAAAGCCCTGACAACAGTCAAACTTTCATCTGGTCCTACTCAGGAAGCAAAGGGTAAAAAATAGTAAGAATGTTATCTGTTTTCCTCTTTATGCGTGTAATCACTTTATCATTATGGAAAAGAAAAATAATCAGAGTAAAGAGCACGATCAAGTAATCAGATGGAAAATGGAAAGCCACAACACCCACAGAGTTAGGAAACTGACTGCACTGCTATAGAACTTGGTCCAGTACAGAAGGGTAGATGCTTTTCCCTTCATTTGAATGCAGTCACCACTGAGATGAACGGTTCTCAGTTACTGCTAATCTTTTATTATAGTCAGATTATAAATACTAATGTATATGATTATGGGCTGAATAATACTGTAAAGTGTATGTATCCTAAGGCTGATTAAAGACTATACACACACAAAGCATAGCTCTGTTAATCATCCTCATTTTGCAAGCACTTTACTCTTCCCATCTCTTATAGTTCTTTAGCTCCAGCATTAATTTGGAGAGGTAGGCATCTCCCACTTTGGGAATTTAGCTATAAAAATACAGTTTTATCTCAGAACATATATTGCTATAAAGCCTTCTGAAGCTTTGGTCTCCAGTATTACAAGAAAACCCCAAAGATTTTTCTTTTATATTGTAAACACCATTGCTGATTTAAATGGCGCTATAGTCATTTACTTCCCAAAAATAGAGCCTTTTAATCTTAAATGCTTCTTAGGTGTAATACATCTTTTAAATTGAACACTGATTCCAGAGCCATGCAAAATGTTATACAGCTGTAACCAGAACATTCTTGAAAAAAATGCAACATTCCAATTATACATAAAACCGAAACAAAAAAAAGCAGTCACCTCCTAATCTGACAAGAAAACACAGGAGACTGATTTACACCAGTTGATTTCAGCTGAGCTGCATTAGAGTGACTGATGAGCAAATGAGCCACCATATATAGAAGATTTTTAGCATTTTAATTTTGTGTTCTAGCATACACAAATAAGCTCTTAAAGTACGACACTCTCCATTTTACCATAGATCAGCCTGTAAATTTATTTTTTAGCAGTCCTGCTTTTATTTCAGAAAACTAAGCAAGATGGAAAGAGCAAAATTCTTAACCAAGACCATCTTTCCAACCACATTTGCCCGTTTCCCTTGTTCCACAGCTTCCCCTCAGTGGCTGACAACTCTTTTTTTATATATATCCCTATCTTACACTTCAGAGAGCTCATCATATTTCCTTTATCAATGAGTTAATTCAGAAAGAAAAAGTTACCTTCTTTTCTTCATGGAGAGCATTAATGCTGAGACTATGTACACAGGATCAACAATTTTCTATTGATCATTTCTGCTGTCAAAGAAAGAAATTCCATTGTTTTGAAAACTCCAATTGGAAGCATTTCTTTTCCACCCACTTCCCCCTGACATTTCTAGTTTTGTCATAAAGCTGGAAATTTTTAATTAACCTATCGTCTTCCACCTGAAGACTTCTTTAGATCATCTTCTGGACCACCAATAACGCAACTATTAGGTCAATAGAATTCAATAACGCAAAATGAAGTGCTCCCATTTCTCTGCTCAGTATAAAAACTAGCTTAAATCTGTACACAAGTGCTCACTTTCTAAATCCTCAGCAAAGATATTTTTAAAAGCTTGAACTCCAGGAAGAAAGAATGTCTTGGGCTTTGCAGGCCTTAAGTATGATTATCTAGAGTTACCCACTGCAGAACACTGGCCAAGAAATTTCATCCAGTGATTCCTTATTAAAATAAGAGGTTTATTATGATAGCCTTTGGGCAATTTCTTAAAAAAAATAAAAATCTTATCACCTGACATCAAATAACTGACATCATGGTCACATCTGTCACAGACTAGAATTCCCCAGCTGGAATTCTATATTGATCTCTTTTTGCTCCCAAGTGAAATCTTAGGTCCAACTATATAAGTTTCTTCACTTTCCTGCCCTGATTCACTCAGCCTCGAAGATATAACCAATAACCTAGAATAAAATTGCTTCTGATGAAACTAAGGTCTTATGCCCTTTCTCAGTTCAGTTGCAGAAAACACAGATCATGAAAAGGATATTTACAAATTCACATGGTAAGCAAGAAAGGTTTTATAGTAGAAGCATGAACAAAAAATACCTTATTGCTAAAGCATACCCAAACTAGCAGATATTAAAAAAGGTGAGACATTTGTTAACTATTTTTCTATGTGCAGAAATTGTTTGTGTCACCAAGCACATCTGGCCTATGCTTATTCAAAGCCTAGTCTGACTTCTCATGATGGGTAAACTCTGACCATAATAATCATGCTGCTTACAAAAACAAATTGACTGCTTAATTCACTAATGTGTTAATATTTGAATTAGGAAACAAGTTATTTGAAAGCAAACCTCTCCCTTAAAATATGTCAGGTCTATGTTAGAAATCACACATAAACCATCATGTAAAAGTGGTTATCTACAAATGCCATAAATTATGATAAAGTTTTAATTCTACTACTCAGGGATATTTCTTCCTTTGACTTCAGGGGAGACAGGTTTCAAGCCTATGTAAGCAAGCAAACCACTCTTATGCCATGTATACATATATACATAGACATATACATAAAAACTGCATTTCAAGAGGAACAGATCTTTAATCTTGGGTATTTGCATAGATTATTGATAGTTTTCTTTATTGTCTAATGGCATAGAGATTTAGTAATGACCATAAGAACATAATACTTCATTGATGCTTCTTGCCATATATTCATCTGTTTCCTACCACTATACTGAGGACCAAAGTTTTTGCAATAAAAAAAATCTGAGGACCATTACATTACCTATTTCAGGATTTCCCAATACAAGGGAGGCTATGGGTCACTCTGCCTCCATGCCTCAAGAGGCTGGAGTATTAGTCCAATTGCAATCTTTGTTAATAAGGAGTAATACAAAAGAAACAGGAACCTCCAAGAGAAGCTGAAACCTCAGTAGCGGTTATTATTCAAGATCTTCACTCACATACTGTTTTTCTAATCTCAGGACAGCATTTATTTTAACACAATCTCCCTGTGGCAAATCATCCCTATGATACGATAGGGAAGATGGCACTGAAAAATAACAAATCTTTAATCCTCTATTTACCTTAAGATTCAACAAGCTTCTCTTTGTTCCCATGCATCAACCTTCTACCATAGAAAAGACTGATAAATTAACCACATCCAGTGGTAAACCTCCCACTGGACAGATAGAAAAAAGCAATCTTACTCCAGCCATCTTCCCACACACTCTGAGTAACAGACCTGAGATAATAAGAGAAAGCTGCAGAAGGGGGGATAGAAGAACAACTCATAATGGAATTTAATTTAATCCACCCACCTATACAAACCACTCACCCTTAACAGAGGTGATTAAACACCTGCAACTTTTTTAAACCTTTGGCCACTGAGATATCCTTTATAATGTGAAGACATTAACACCATTTCAGAACTCGCCTTATGTATACACAGAATCTCACTCTTCTCATTCTCACATAAAAACTCACTAACCTGAGTTTGCTGGAGCTTTTAGTCATGTCCATCTGGAAGTAGTATAGCATAGCCTTTAGGTCCTGTTTTCATTTAGACAGGAAACCAGTGTAGTTTCTGTGAGAATGAAACTAAATCACTGAAGGATTGACAGCATTTGAATACCTCTCCACAACAGTTTGGGTTTTTTTCTCCAAGCTCAGAAAAACAAACTAGCTCTTCAATAATCATCTATCAGGAAACATTTAAAACACCTGTGCTAACAGTTGTACAAAATAACCCACCCAACAACCCTCCACACAAGGAATTCAACTACCACACAGCAGCAACACAATAACTCTGTTACAACCTCTGCTGGCACTGAACAAAGGTCAATTAACACCTTCACCCTCTACCACAAATTACGTAGGCTAATATGGAGTGAAGACACACCAAAACTAATCAAGGAAAATTAATTCAAAATCTGAGTAGGAGAAAAAGCTTTCTAATCACTTACTTTCTTCACCTGTTGCAATCAGATGTCCTTCCTGCTATGCAGACCAAGTAAAGAGCCATACGGTTACAATTTATATTTATAGACTTACTGACTCAAAGAATAATGTCTCTCTCTGGACCCTTAATCTCCTGATACCACAGCAACCACTGCACAAATAACTTCTGCACAAAAAGGATTTGTGCTCCTCACCAGTCCTACATTGCTTCTGGTTCCTGCTCCTGATTAATGCCATCCAGCCACATCTCCTTCTGCAGTGTATGGAAAGCCTTAGCACACACAGAACAGGTGTTTACCCAACGGTACCATTTACCTGAGTTGTTTCTGTAATTTTAGCAAATTTACAATTTCCAAAGTGTAACTTTCCAAGTTAAGCAGGGCGGAAGCGCTTAAAATATTTGACTCCACTCCTTTGGTTTTCATGAGAATTCGAGCTAAGATTAGAGATCTGCCAACTCCCAGGCTAGGAGATTCCTATTTCTCTGCTGCTGCTGGGCTTCAAGTATAACTAGCTCAGGGGCTCCCAAGCTTGGTATCACAGAGGCCTGGCAATGTCCTGATGGTTCTGGTCCAGAATAGTGTTGTTGCTAGGCTACCAAAAATTCTGGCCTTTTGCCCCATTACAGCACAGATATCTTCTGGGTGCTGATCCAAGTATGCATACCCATTTATTCGCACAGTGTAGGGTTTGTTCCAGCAAATATTGAACATGCTTTTGCACTAAACTCAGGCCCAACTGAAATACTGGCCTACATACAATTACTGTTTTTTTTCTGGTTTCTCTCATTGCTATACTGTCTGTAATACTTTACACAGATGAAGTACTGCTTATGAACATGTAAGATATACTATGGAAATATCAGACTACTGTACAAGTCCCACAGTGCTGATTAATAGCAATAATAATGCACAAGCAATTGTGCTTTTATTTTTCCACATTTGTTCTATGGCCATTTTCCCACAAGTTTGATTATAGGAAGAAAGTGTTTAATGAATCAAGAATAATAGCAATATATAGTAGGAGAGCTTTATGCACAGTTTTAAGACTTATTTCTTTTTGTTGCTGAAAATGGGACACTGGAGGCAAGTCAGTGCATTTATAGCACTATTTTTTTACAGCTTTGTCTTTCCTTACTAGAATGTCACATACGGATTTACAATTGCCAACATGCATTTTCAGTTGCTGAAAGTGATAGCTGCAATCTAAGGCAACAGAACTGTGAAAGCGGAGATGTGCATACATCTGGCTTTACATTTCTTAAAACATCAGATCCATGCCTTTAGCAGAACTGCACTGCTCCACAAAAGCTTTTCAACAAGGTTACAGCCCTTCACACAGCCTTTTTCCTCCCTTCTTTTTGAAATATGAACCTCTCTTGAAAGCTGATATATTTTTGACTCTGTTCCAATTGATCTTGTCTTTACATCCCTGTAGAAGCAGGTATTTTATCCCACTTGTCTTGGATGGTCAGTTCCAGAATAACAGCTGCTGAATGTGATACTGAGCTGCACCATCTTTCCCTCTTAAGGAAAATCTTGGAATGAGCTGTCCTGTTCTCAGGGGCTGGAGTTTCTGATTAGCTGTGTCCACACTTAGAACTGAGTTTTCAGTTTCCAGTGACCTCTCTGCTTTGCCTTTCCTGGTATGACTGTTAAGTTCTGAAATGCATCAGAGTAAGATTAAGAAAATGATGAAATGAACCAGTAACATAATGATTTATGGAGGCATAACTTTTCATTAATTTCTTTAAAGTGTCTGAATGTTTTTTTTCACTGTGATACTAAATTTGCATAGAGTAAATCACCTATCAGCTTAAAATGAGTAATAGCTTTTACTCTGTTTATTACATGGTACTTTACACTGAAATTTAATACAAAGGTTTAATTTCTTAAAAATTCTGGCTAGCATACTGACACACAAGTTAAGAGTTCCTTACACCTTGACAATGACTGCTATAGCAGCAGGCTTATCTTCTAAAACATTTTGTGTTGAAGACCACTCATTAAATGGCCATTTCTTTAGAAAGATGTTTTATTAAAAGTTTTTTAAGTAGTTCCGATATTGGATGTATTGGATTTGCTCTATGGGATCAAATACTCTCTTGCAACCTTACTACTTGTCAGTTCAGTGGGATGAAGATACTGGACATTCTCTAAATATAACCAGTTGAGCATCCCTCATATAAATGAACAGCAAGCAGAAAGGTATTTCCTACATGAAGCACTTGCCTTGCCCATCAAGCAGTGTAGAAACAGCTACTAAAGTAAAGGTACAGTACCCTCAGTTACAAACACAATCCAGCTGACTGTGTTAACCTCAGCTGTTGTTGGTGCCATTAAGGATGAGCAGCACACCTGCTCTGCCACACTGTGCAGACCCTTGGTGCAGCTGTTCCACACATTGTCATTTTGATACTTCCATTGTTATAAATGATAGTGGCAAAGCCATTAAGGTAGCTCTGGTCGGATGCAAAGAAACCCAATCTTACTTTTCTACACGGCTGAAGGCAGCCTCGGTGAACACAGCCCCTAAGCACTGACATCTGGACATGTGTGGCACTGGATGCTGAAAATGGCTTGGCAAGTTAGCTACACAGAACAACAGGCTTCGAAAAGACAATTAATCTTGGCTATTAACGATAAGAAAGTCATTTTGAAAACAGGGTCTAGTCAGACACAGCCACATATTTGCACATGGGTATTCCAGAGCATTCTTCATACAGATGTTCCATGTAGCCTATTTAAAAAGAAAAGCTATAAAGATTCTCTAAAAATCTGTATATGGTCCAGTTTTGGATTTCTCCTAATGTGGTAGCTAGTATTTTGCTCACCTGTTCAGGCAGTACAATATATAATCACAGAATCACAGAATTCTAGGGATGGAAGGGACCTCGAAAGATCATCTAGTCCAACCCCCCTGCCAGAGAAGGGTCACCTAGAGTACATCACACAGGAACGCATCCAGGCGGGTTTTGAATGTCTCCAG